>LD367488.1:65787-89877 GCA_001465055.1 Ptychodera flava | reverse complement strand
TGCCCTTGATGGTTGTTATGGTGAAAGTGTTCGTTCATCGTGGAGAAGGCAGACAAAACCATGCAAAGAGTCGATGGAGAGTAACTGCCGCTCTTGGATTTGCTTTCCCTGCGTTCGGGATTGGAGCTCTTGTTGGATTACCTGTTGCTGGTAGGTGTAAAGATTGATATATTATTGTCTTGAGGCTCAGGGACTCAGGGTGATTTTTCATGGAACAATATGTGCTATTATAGTTTAATATCTGGGCAAAAGGAAAAACAGAAGATAATTCACATGTGATTTAACCACCATGCTTTGCGAACTGTTAATACGCCACTCAACTCTTTTTTTGAAAGAGATAAATTTATTAAAACAGAATGACAAATAAAACAAATCTACCAAACTGGAAATGTGTTGACCGAATTATAAACATTAAAAAGCAGCTTGCCTGAAAAAATAGTCACTGAACTAGAAAGAAAAGAAAGGAAAATATCATTAAAATCATATCATCATACGAATGATTTCAAGATGCATCCTTCTCCTTTAAACCTTACAAGGCTTGAAAATGTCGTGATAAAATAAAAATGCTTTGTTCATCATCACAAAAGTGAAATACAATGTATTCATCGATGAAGAAAAATAGAATTTTAATTGCATGACATACGATTGGAGGTAACTTTAATCCTATCAAGAGTAGCTGAATTTCTTGCACTCCAAAATGTGTGAACCAAGTAAGATGGTGTTATGCAAGGTGTGTGTGGCGCCCCCATAGTTCTTTACCATTATCATTTCGTCTTTTCCTTTTATCCTCTGCAGATATCCTCAATGAGAGGATGGATAACTACAACAGTTCTTACTTTTTGGCTGGCACGGCGTTACTGTTGGCATGCATCATTGTTATGATCAGAGGCACCGCGACCTTGCTCTGTGACGCTGGACAACGCCTGCATAAGAGCATCAGAAGAAAACCAGCGTCGAAGTACAATGCAGATATGCAGATGGAGACCCCAAATCAGCCTCAAACAGTCAATATCCTCAACGTTGTTCACAATGAAACTCACATTCACACAAGCAGTGGTGAAGTCAACAGAGTATATGCAATTGAAGATACAAAAGACAAACGTCCGGCAATTCAGAGGACTCAGTCTGCACCTGATTATTTAGTTACCAACCAGTAGAGCGGTGGGCGAGATAACAGAATTTCAGTCACATGAATGACATGAATCTATGAGGGTGAAAGATCATTACAATAACTATTATGGACCGAAATTGTGTTGAACAAATATTCAGAACATTACAAACTTCGTGTCTGAGCTCAAAGAGGTTGGCCATACTAGACTGGTGTAAATACTATGGAATGTTCATTATAATCAGCAGTAAACTCTAACTTGAATCCGTTTGATATGTACACATATTTATGGGGGCCCAAACAAAACATATAAGTTTAACCTTATGATAGATAACAAGCCTGACCATAATTCTGCTCTGATTAAAGTAAGCCGAATTGAAACGTGAGCAAGTTCAATGTTTAACTTATTCAAAGAGCAACTTTAGGGCATTTAGGAGACTGACATTCTGTTGAATGAATGGACTTTTATGTTTTCGTGTAAAAATAAAAAAACAGACAATAATACAGCTTTCAAGTTGTTTCCAAGCTTTATGGAAACTCAATGACGTCGCAGAATCTCTAGGATTGTTTTCAGAAACGTCGCCCACCTCCTTAAAATGGAAAATTCAAAATTCAACATTGTAAAATCGTTTTCTTCTAGGTATTCCTGACCAATATAAATTCTCTTACCATCCGATTTCATAAATTCTCTGTTGCAAAGCATTTACTTGTAGCATTCATTGCCCCCCTATATGATTAGAGAAAATCTAATATTTAAATATACACTTAAACTCACTAGTTACTAAATATTGCCAATGAAGATTACGATGAAAAATCAAACATTCTTTTGTGAACCTTAGTTTACAGTTTTTTTATCAATTGAACTTTCTTTTAAGCTAATTTACATATGGCTGAAATGACGAGCAAACATTCACAATTATATTGTATTGGTAGCATTTTTCTGCCTTTTGCGTTAAGTAAATAGAAAACGAGATAACAAAGGATCATGCGCACTTATATTTATTTATTGAGACTTACGGCCTCTTGCAAGGGGCTAATTACCCAGGATGCATTTATCAAATATTGTCAAATTACCTATGACATCACATTTATCAAATAATTCAAAATAATGATTAAACAAGATTATATTGGAAACCTTGTGTCTTCGAAATGTCTTATATTCTTTGTATCATCATCCCCCTGACGTCACTATATCATGTTCACTATCATATGGTATGTATACGTCATTATAAATACGATTGTCATCTTAAAAGGCTACTTCTGCTCAGAACCTTGATTTGGAAAATTCGGCCCTAAAACTCGTAACCTGTTATCAAGAATCGGATACTCGACGATTGAAAGCTTGACATCGCTCCAGGTCACAAAACCAAACACTATACGGTTGGCATCTCATAATTTACAACCCAAGCCCAGTTGATCTAAGAACCGCTAGCATGCGCATATGTGTGTACAGTCCCAAGCAACGCCTGGAAGCAGTTTGTTACCTGCGCACAAGTACAACTCAAGGACGCGGAGCCAAAGCCCCAGGCCGGATACCATTAGAATCTAACCAACGTAGAACAAGAGAGATTCCACAACGATTGTAAAATATTCGAGTCATAACATCAATGTTGGACCAATTTTATCGCTTCTCAGAGTATTTACAGATTTGTAATGTTCTATTTTTATGCAGTTGCAGAACACCATAAACATTAATGGCGGTACATTTGGTGAATCATGTCATAGTACGCAGAAAAACTAAGTTCTTTCCATTGGCAAGTTTTAACGATACACTCATTGTGAAACCCGTCGGTACTAGCACCTTTTTATTACAAATTCGACTTTCGCGACCTTTTCCTTTATCCTTGCGACAACTATGCTTATAACCTGTCCTCAAAATAAACAGCAATGTAAATGTGGAAATCGATAAACATTCTCATTGAGAATATTTGCTGCGAAATAGTTCATGTTTTAAACAACGCGACATGCCATTCGTCAATTAATATGTATACTGTCTCATGGCGCTGAAGCGAATGACCAATGAGAATTCGTTAAAAACGGTTTTTGTTCGCTCAAGAATACATATCTATTAATGTTTTAACAAATCAAGCCAACCCTGGCGTCCTGACATTCCTAGAGCACAAGGGACGCTAGAGAAAGAACATATGTCTATGCACAGTCACATTTAATGCACATTATTAGACGTATATACGTTCCGACAAACGATAATTGCGGCAACCTTCGAAATGACCGATGGTAACAATAGTACTAATGTGGGTCCCGACTACCACAAAAACCAATCAATTGAAGTTGATACACTGTTGAACGGATCTAAATGGCCCCAACACACAAGCAAACCACAGACCAGGTAATAGACAATTTTTCTCCTTATTTCATTCTTCTCCACAAATCATAACGTATTTGTTAACATTGTGTTTATTCACCATCTACCGCCATTTAAGTGTTGTTACGAGTATAAAGACATAATAGGTCAGCTTTACAAATCAACTCTTCATCCATAGCGTCCAACATTTTAGGCATTTTTTTTCTTAATTTTGACCGTATGATGAACTCAGGGACCGTAAATAAGAAGACATGGGTTAACGAATGGAGAGGTCAATTTTTTACGATTGTTTGTGCAACCGTGTGCAACTAGCTCCAGAATCGTTACAACTGTAATTAAGAAAATATCGGAAACATACATCTTGTAGCTGAACTTTAAATTTAAATTAACTTTGGAGGTGTATGTTTTATTATATTAAACGGACAAAAAAGAAGAGCAGAGACAAAAACAGCGGACAAAAAACTAACAAGCGACAAAGAGAGACTAGGGGAAACAAATTACAAAAAGCAGAAAAAAATCAAAAAAAATCACAAGTTTTCATGTAGTATTTCCATTCTGACTGATGTTTATCAAGAGTTTCATTCTTTACAGCAATATTTCTTTCTTAATCCCTCACTGTTCTGACCTTGTTTATAACAGCAGAAATTGAAGGTGCAGAATTTATAAACAATTGTTAACATATGCACCAAATGTATGTCCTTAGCATTTAATAAATTAAGGAGACAAACATTGCGTCAAGGGTGATATTGATATTAAAAAAAACAAAAAAAAAAAACATACAGAATAAATAATCTCCTTATTTCCATATTTAATGAACTTTTGTAATTAGTGAAATAGCTCTAAATATTCCTGCACCAAATTTGATGATACATGCAACAAATGTTGATATGATATATATCTAATTGTACTTCGAAGCAGCATCAAGTTAATAAATAGCTCATTTGCATATTTTATGAATTAAGTAATTAGTCATATGACTCCGAAATAACTGCACCAAATTTGATGAAATCTGCTGCAGATACTGATCCGACAGATATCTAACTGTGGTGTAAAGCATTTAGTAATGTGATGTTAATTAAGGGTTTATTTGCATATTTAATGAACTTTTTAATTAGGTATATAACTCTGAAATTACGGCACCAAATTTGATAAAGCCTGCTACAGATATTGATCTGATAAATATCTAATTGTACTGAAAACAATTGGGCAGTGTCAATTTAATAAATAGCTAGTTTTTATATTTTATTAAGTTTTTTTTATTAAGTTTTGTAATTAGTCATAAAACTCCGAAATAAATGCACCAAATTTGATGAAATCTGCTGCAGATACTGATCTCACAGATATCTGACTGTGTGTGAAGTTAATTAAGGGTTCATTTACATATTTAATGAATTTTGCAATTAGTCATATAACTCTGAAATTACGGCACCAAATTTCGTGAAACTTGATACAGATATTGATTTGATAAACATCTAATTGTGCTATGAAACATTGAGCAGTGTCAGGTTAATTAAGGGTTCATTTTCATATTTAATGAACTTTATCATAAGGGATATTACTCTAAAATTACAGCACTGAATTTGATGAAACGAGCTACAGATGTTGATCTCCGACAGATATCTGACTGTGTTGTAAAGCGTTTAGTAGTGTAAAGTTAATTTAGGGTTCATTTGCATATTTAATGAACTTTGCAATTGGGTATATAACTCTAAAATTACAGAACCAAATTTGGTGAAACCTGCTACAGATATTGATCTGATAAATATCCAATTGTGCTATGAAACTTTGAGCAGTGTCAATTTAATTAAGGGTTCATTTGCATATGTACTGAACTTTGTAATTAGTGATTTTACTCCAAAGTTACAGCATTAAATTTGATGAAATGTCCTACATATGTCGATCTAATAGATATCTCTTTGTCCCATGAAGCATTGAGCAGTGTCAAATTAATAAATAGCTCATTTGCATATGAAATAAAGTTTTGTAATTAGTGATTTAACTCTGAGAGTACTGTGCGAAAGTTTTTGAAACCTGCTACATATAATGATATAACAGATATCTGATTGTTCTGTGAAGCGTACTACTATTATCATAAGTTAATTTTATGTTGACCAGGCAAGACACGTAGACACGTACTGGTACGTCTCGCCATGATTAAGCAACATTTTTCATAAAACAGCCAAACATGATATACACTTATATTATACACAATTTCATACACAAAACGCAAACAACCCAAATATGAACGATGTGTTGAGTTGCTTTCCCTTTACTACCTATGACTCTTATTTATTTTTGCTCTGCTGGTTTAAGTCGAAAGCTTACATACACGAGAATACCTCTTTTGGTATCCATCGTCATATACATATATGCGTAACACCAACAAGCCCCGAGCTGTTCCTACACTCATATACTAATTGGCCAAGGCTCTATTCGATACAGAGTAAATACAGATAGCACATCGCTGTCTGTGCAACACAGTTTTCATCAGAGCTAGGTGCAAAAACAGGATTCTGGGATAAAAATAATCCACCAATGAAAATACACAAATATTAGCCAATGGCAGTGCTCATGTAATGACCAATAGAAACATAACAGGAAACAAAAACGACCAATCAAAATAAAGGCAGGAAAGATAGCTAACATCACGCCAAGTACAAATCAAGGCACACACAAACATAACGGTCAGTACCTCACAATGAGTGGCACCGATAGCAACCCTAATCTCTCCACACAAGACGTGAGCTTCATTAGTCTCTCTGAGAACGATCAGAGCCTACCATCAGCTCAACCAATACGCAGCGGTACACCAGATCCGAGTAATCAAGATAAAGAACAACTATCTGCCACGGAGACAGACGACAGCTTCGCCCTCTCCGACATAGATCTGCACATACCGCCAAGCCAGCCACAACGCAGCAGCACTCCAGATCTGACTCTCAAAGTAAGAATACACGCAACTTCTAAAAGAAAGGAAGACCACAATATCACTGAGAGAATCAACAAGGCGTAACTCGAGCTGGCGGCATTATACGAGACGGAGGAAAAATAAGCAAACAGCAGGCCACACTCAAACGATTCCTCAAGACATCCACAATACCTCGCAGCCTCCAAGTCCGTCTGAAAGCGTTTATCGCGGGAACCAAGCCAAACAACGATTTTATCCAAAAGTGGCGACAATTAGAACGACACAGTGGTAAGCAATTCGTCATTCTTCTCCACAACTACCTTCCAGTGCATCTGGATAAACAAAAACTCAGAACAAAAGCCTTCATCAGAAGTCTTCGTCTGGAAGCTGCGGTCATTCGCGCACCAAGACTGAGAGAGAAAGCACTTCAACGTCTTAGTTCGACTATCAAATCGGCTAGGAAGAAGGCGAAATACAATATAAACAGCAAGCTGTCTCACGAACACCAACAAGTGACGGCTCTTGCCTAACACAACTAAATCACAAACGGCCTTTTTCAAGGATAACACATATGAAAAGAGAACAACGTTACAAATAATGAAAAACCCAGAACACATACGACACAAATCCAAACACAATAGAAATTACAAGAAACAGAACAAAGCTAAAACAAATACAGAAACAAGAATCATAGAATGACAAAAAATAACAAAACGTCTCAATAGAACAAAATTGAGCACTGTAACAAACGACAATGTTAGATTCATCGTATCAAATCTCAAATCTCATCTTTGAAAGTCAGATCTAGAGTGCTGATTCATCACCATCATCTCATTCAATCTCAGATTCATTAAAAAGCACAAACTCACTAACATCGAAATCAACGTACTTAGCAAAGGCTTAAAATTTATTCCAACACCAAACCGTCCTAACAAAATCCACCTGTTAAATGACATAAAAATACATACGGAAAATTAGACTTTGATATATCATGAGGCACAAAAAACCGTACAACACCCATTTAAAATGAACTCAAAGTCAAAATGGATCCCACATGCAACCGAGAACTCAAAACTAGAAAATTATATGGAAGCTACAAAATTGGCTCTTGTTAACACACCTTTTCGAAACACAAAAAATAACATGGCACGTGCAGTACAAAAAGCGTTGAAAACGCTATCGAAAACCAAGCAGATAACCATCAAACCGTTTGATAAAGGACGGGGGACGGCAGTTCTAAACACTGATGATTAAGTAAGAGAATGCCAACGTCAACTTAGCGATCAACGATACTACACAAAATTGGCAACAGATGACACACACAAAAAACACGCAATAGAAGACATACACAATCTCACAACAGAAATGTATATTTGAATCCAGTCAATAGAATAATAAGAACACCACTTTGGTGCCTTCTACCGAAAATACATAAAACGCCGCCACCAGAACTAAGTTAAAGAGCAAAAAGAAAGAAATAACGCCACCAACAATACAGTAGTCTTCATAACAACATATAGCCCGTATATCGAAACGACAAAAATCAAGCAAGCCCTAACAGTAAACTGGAGTGAACTTTAAAAGACGAAACACTAGAAAAACTTTTCCAAAAACAACCAATAATCGCATTTAGAAGGAACAGAAATATAGGCCATACACCTATAAGCGCATGACTTCACAAAAGCTACAATAGCTCGAACTTTGATTCACATGAACCTACACAAACACAACAAGACCAAAATAATCACAATCATACCAATCCATAATCCAATGACATTAGGTCAGAATTCGTAAAACCTTGGGAAAACTAGCTTCCCTACTTGAACAACAAACGTAAGTGGAACAACATACTAACAAATAAAAACAATCAACCATTCAACACGTTTCACCGACCAAGAATGAATTTTAAGAAACTGATGAAGAAAACTCTGCTTTCGAAACGTAGCGCCAAAGTATCGCAGTGTCACATTAGTCTCTCCTCTCCAGTGCGGATTAATATCAAGACACGTAGATTACGGGTATGTCTCGCCATGGCTAAGCAACATTTTACATAAAACAGCCAAACATGATATACAATTATATTACACACAATTTTATACACAAAACGCAAACAACCCAAATATGAACGATGTGTAGAGTTGTTTAGCCTTTACTACCCATTTGTATGGAGATCTTGGTTAACCTATTAAGAGAATATGACGCTATTCCTATCGATTTATTTCTGCACAAAATTGAAAAAATACACCTTTCTGTATAAGTGACAAGCAAAACAATTTGTCGTAAATTTCTTCTGTACTTAATTGGCAACTTGCTCGTCGTTACTTTCCCAATAGACAGTTCTTACGTCCTACTTGACGTATCACAATATGTCTTCGATTTTGTACAATTAAATTTTTAAAGTCATTATTTGAAGGGAAATGTATCATTTCCAGAAGCTTCAAATAGTGTACAGCGTTGACATTGTGTAAATGGAAATCTTCCTTGGCTGAGTCAGTCCTCTTAAGTCGGCAATGAAATATAATAATCAGTACACTTTTAGTAACTGATTTTTCATTTCATCAAATTCACAAGTGTCAATTTATACATTCTCTAAATCTCTGCGGGCGAAGAACCTACAATTAAATATATAATCGCGAAGGTCAATCAAGTTTTACACCACTGTCATCGTTAGTTAAAAACAAAATTAATGAGTCTGAATACAATGCGAACAGTAAATTCATTTAAACAATTACAAATATTTATTGCTATGTGATAACTTTTTCTATGAACTTCACTGAGTTATCAATGTAGATTCATAAAATCGTCCAATGGGTGTAGCAAACTTTTATGTTTGCGGCTTCAGTGAACTACAGGTTGAAAATACAATTTTTTATTGTTCTTTACTTCTAGTATAATGAGATTTGACTAGATTCTCATCGTTTTGTTGTTTTTTCCCCATTTCTCAGAATTATTCATATGAAAAAGTTAAATTGTGAGGTCTGAAGTTCATATTTATGTGAACAACATTAATAGATGTTGGAAAAACTTTCTCTTTTGTAAGGTACAAATAACGTACACAGATATTATCTTACATGCTGTCATGCCACAAAACAATACGATTGTTTTTACAATCATTGAGAGAGAGAGAGAGAGAGAGAGAGAGAGAGAGAGAGAGAGAGAGAGAGAGACAGACAGACAGACAGACAGACAGACAGACAGAGTCGGATGGATGATGATTATTATGACCACAACAACAACAACAAATATGATGATGTTGGTGAAAATGTTCCTTTATGCTGAAAATCAAACAACATCCTGTGATATCATTGAAGTGCACAAGGTGTCAGACTTGACATGTTTATTATATTCCGTTTTCGACGACAAGTGTTGATGGATCTTCTGTACATAATGCCAGTGGAATTCATGACAGATTATTATTTCCAAAACAAAATCATATCTGTTTGTGGTCCAGCGATGAGATCGCCAACTTAACCAGTTTAGCTCAGCTCCTCTCACAAATCAATCAGTCTTGAGTAGAAATGGAATGTTTGAATAGCAGTGAACACCTTGAAGCAAACAGGTAAACCGTATAAAGGTTACTGAAAGAATTCCACTCATACACACACTCACACACTTGGCATTCTTTGGTTAAGGCAAAAGAAAAGTAAGTTAAAGTACATAATGGATTTATCTGGAAGGATGTAGAACTGTGGTAAATGTTAACGCCTTGCCTGTTACGAAATAGTAACACGTAATATTCATTGCTTTGAGAAAAAAGCGTTCCTATTGTCTGAATGCGTCCGTTCATACTTGCATTGCCCGGGTCTAGGGTCAGCTAAGTAGGGTACAGGGTCTGGAATTTTGATTACACAACACAGATATAAGTACATATTCTGAGCAAAATAGTTCCTGTTAGCTTGACGGCAGTCATTTCAATGAATAATACATTAAACCCCTGCATTACAATTCAGAATTTTAATGACCTTCAATTTATCTAAGCCCGTTTAAGATTTATAAGTTGGTAATTTTGTCAAGAAACAACTTAGTTTTTATACACGCACTTGCATGAACCCAAGCTTTGATACGCGGTTTTATCAACCAAAATATGCAGACAAATAAATAAATGAAATCGTTTTACGAGCAGGTTGTCATTGAACTGTCAGAGTATGATGTAGGTCCCTATTTATAGCCATAGTTTGACCCTCCCCCAATAATCCTAGAGTCGAGCAGAGTTCGATTAGGAGACGTTGAAGAAATGTACAGACGTGTTCCTTGTTCTGCTCAGATACTCGGTTGCGGGATTAACACTAGTCGAATTTGATGTAGCTCGATAGCCATAAAATACGCTTTGTAATCCCCGATGTTTAAGACTTACTTAGGTTACATCAATATCTAAAGCGTAGAATCAGAATATTATAGAACAGACGACGTCGTTTAGTTTGACTTAACAGTTCGAAACAAGTTAACCATGGAAGTTGAAGATACTCACAAAAAGCCAAAACGTTCGGGTGTGAAGTTTTCACCGCAGAATGTACCAGATGGCGGGTAAGTTTACAACAACAACTTTTCACAGTTCAATGACTTGGTAATTCTGGGCACTATACAGATATTCCATATTTCATATTGTCTTACAGAAGAAACATCGCCATCACAAATTATGGTAACAACAAAGTCTATGAGTTTCCTATGAAGGTGTTACTACAGTATATAGACATAGTGAAACACCTGAGTAGAATTTCAGGGTCGTGTAAGTATTTGTCTTGACCGTTACGGCGTTCCACTTTGCAGGACAAACTTATTTACCAAGACGTAAGGCTGAGTTTGTCACATTTCTTCAGTTAAAACCAACATTTTGTTACTATATGTATATTTTGCCAGACTCGGTGCAATTATAATAGTGTATTAGTCACTTCCACCACGATTGTCGAACAATAAACAAGTACAAACTGTCTTTCATGCATCCTTCATCGGCAGTGTTTGTGTTTACCCGCCTGCGAAACGAAAGTCACTCTTAGAGTAGTGTTTTAAGGTAGGGTACCAATATTGGGCAGCTGATTGGGTGAACCGGGACGGGCACATGTTCGTCAGTCAGCTGGAAAGTCGATATGACCATAATTTGGACTCATAACTTCGTCAGACAGTTGTGATAAAGGTCAACTATTATGAGCACATGTGCAAGCCTGCAGTGTATATATATGACTTTTTGACGTCCAATAAAATCACAGATACTGAAGAGCCAATAGAATACACCAGCTTTTTAAACTGGGACGCAATACCAAAATAGTTTTAAGCAAATCGAATAGTAAGGAAAGAGGGTATTGGGGTCTAGTACGAAAACACGGAGACCATAGTTCAGCCCTCTATGATCTACATTAAACAGAACAAAATAACCTAACATAATAGAGTTATATTTTCATATAAAAAAATCACTATTCATTATGTTGTCTGATTATTCCCACAAAAATTTGCACACGACAGTCGGTAACACTTGACGGAAGTTCCTTGTCCTGTACGAATCATTTACGTTGAGTCAACCAGGACAAACACGATTGGAACTAATTTGGGAAAATTGGATGAGAGTAATTATTAGGAAAATGTAACGAAATCGAAATTTTTACAGCTGAAATTTTACAAAATGATAAAATAGTGTAAATTTTGAAATATTGTTCTCATCGGACAAAACAACGAAAACACAACGATTATTGCATACCTCTTTCATCGGATTCATTTTTATGAAAATAAGTTCATTTTTGTGTAAATGTACTGAAGAAACGAGACAAAATGCTTAAAATGTCTCTAATTGACGAATTTTGAGTCAGGGCACTTTTGAAATGCCCCTGACTTTTTCATGAATTTAAGGCTTCATAAACATAAATTTGAGTCAGGGCACATTTTAAAAGACCCTGACTGACTTAACTGTAAATCAATCGAAAAGCATCATTTTGGTCGAGGAAAAATGACAAACTGACATTATAACTAGTGTTTCAGTAATGAAGAAACTACAGACAAACTCTCATCTTTTCATTCAAATGTGAATATTGTTCACATGTTTAGAACAATATTGCATTAGATACTATCATGCACTGATTCTTACTCAAAACATGTCAACAGCATCGTAAATTGTGTATAAAATTTTAAAGATTGTAAGCAAATAACGTGTAAAATTAGAGAAATTTCTAAAATTCTTGAGAAATTCTGCCAATCCAATTATCCCAATTTAGTTCCAATCGTGTTGACTGCAGAATGAGGTCTAGACCGACACACAATTGACCGTCCACTTGGAAACAGCTTTTTGGACACGAGTGGTAGCAGCACTAACCGATCAGGTGTTGTTTGCAGAATGGAAGTAATTTTTGGCAAAATTGAGCAGTTTGGTCTATTTGATACACACTCTGTTAATTCTGAGCATTTGCAGGAACTTGGTACACTGATTACTGTGGCCGGCCATTGTTCAGCAGATAACATACAGTACCAGCGCTGACAGCATAATAGAGAATACAGTCCGCTTTGACCTTCTATTGCTACGTTTTTGCTTAGCAAGTCCATATTTGTAAGTCAATGAAACCATACTTGCAGAGTCGATGCTTGTTGGTGTCACGCTGACAGGGAGCAGATCGTCGACTATTGCCATTGCATTCTTGAGATTGGCAGTAAATTCAATGAAAACAGAACCATATTTGACCTGTTAAATATAGTCTGACGCTAGTACGTACGCCATCTTTTCAATTTGGTGACTGATATGATTGGACTACTTTTGTATTCAAAAAGCAATTGAAAAATAACATGACACAATCAAATGATGGCTCGAAAATACAGAGATCTAGTTTCATCCACTTAGAGTGTCTTTGTTACAGAAATATGCATCATTTGTTAGTCGAAAAATAGTATACCGGTTAAGTCGAAAAATAGTATACGCGTTCACTCCAGGTGATAGGTACTTTAGATTATGAAATATAATCTGTGAGTCTTAAAGTACAACGTTGTTTAAATTTGATAAGTAAATAAACTGTGTTGACTTCCACCTAGCCTGTACCTACTGTAGACCGAGGCAATAAAAGAAAGATCTAATCGGTTAGCCTATAAAACTGCTTGTAAATTTGACAAAAAAAACAATGGATGCTTTTTGATCTGTTCTTTAATTTACAGCTCCCCAGTAGTCAGAGTCTAAATGCCTCTAACACCAAAGTTCACAATAAAAGAAGATCGTATTCTAGGTTCAGACTAGGAACATTGAATAGTTATCAACTGACAAAGTCTAAACATAGCTCCCCATTATCTTCTCAAAGCTGTGAATAATTAGTAGCGTTTAATGTTTAAAAGCACTGGAATAAAACCAACACATCTTCAAAGATGCTACCATAATGATGTCTCACAATCATTAAAATAATCAATTTTTCTTTATCTACTTAAACAGTGGCATAAATACTTCGTGTTGCACGTTGTGACTGCCCCTTCTATGAAATTTTACATCGTTAACTTTCAGGAATACCACTGGTACAATGGATGACACTGATAACCCACCAGATTGGTGGAAGTGCATCATCGTTATTTGCAACTTCCTTATTGTGATGTTCGCTGTAGGATTGAGTCATGGTATCTGGCTGATACTGGACGATTTGAGATTATTTTACGATGATTATAACTATCATGGTAACGGTGGTACAGATATCAAGTGGACGGTTTACGTCAATATTTTTTTCACATTCTTTTTGGGTAAGGCATAGTTTTTAAAAGAAAATCTTGTCACCTTAAGGTTAAGAAATTGGCAAACTGCTCAAAATAGTATTTAACTTGTGTTAAATGTGTCTCCTTCTCTGCAAAGTTTTCGATTCAGTTCGTCAAGTATTTTTTGTGAAGTGACAATCATTTCCATTATGTAGTTATATACAATTACATGTAAATTTCAAGAGGGAAATTTCTTTCGCTTCGAATATGTTGTATTCTACCCAAAACAACGGATTCTGATCAGGCGACAAAATTTGTCTTTTTGCAATTACAAAGATGATCATTTATTTGTTGATCGTAAGAGGAAGCCATTTTAGCAGTATTCACTGTGAAACCATTTTCTATAGCAGCACAAGGGCTGTCGCAATACGATCTAGCATTATCAAAGAGATTTGTATGATGTTAGTCTAACTATTGTTTTCTTTGAATATTTTTTACCTTGTCAGGATTATTAGCAGCAGGAGTTGCTAACATTGGTAAGAACTGGCCACGATTCACGGTTTGTTGCGGCGCTATCATATCCACACTTGGTCTCTTCGTATCGTGGTTCGCGACCAGTGCGGGCGTCCTCTGCATAACGTATGGATTAGTGACAGGTAATTTAATAATTAAATACAATATAACATGCCACCAACAATATTTCTCTGTGCAAATATATTTGTGTGAAGTCCTTCTGCGGGCTGTCAAGAAATAATTTTGTTTTTCTTCATGACAAAAAAGTAGTTTTCACATGTACAGTTTGAGGATTCGAGTGGAAGAGGAGAACAAAAGAAACTGTCAGTAGCGGATGTGTTGGCCGGCGAAGCTGGCTCCCGACTTGGGCCAGCGTTAGGTGTTGTCATCAAAAGGGTATTTGTGGAAAATCAATTAGTAATTGAGCAGTAAAGAACATCTCGAACATTTCACTCTAGAGTTCAAACAATTCCTGCACATGTACAAAATAAAAATTTATTCAGTGGTAACATGATTGGACTTATTTTGGAGAATATAAGCATTAAAGTCTTGAAATTTATCAAAAATGTTAGGTGTCCTAAAGCTGAAAGTTGCAATAGTACAAATTATCTATATATAAAAAGTGTCTTGCAAAAAAAAAAAAAAGAAAAAAGAAAAGCAGATGAGCGTACATTTGCAGATTAAACACACATTTCTACTCTTATCAAATTATCCAAATTTAGTTAAAAACGTGTTGCAGGTTAAGAAAAACAGGTTCGGTCACAGTTTACGCAAAAATAGCTCTTTGGCTGCGGTTATAATTCTGAGACAAAGGTTCCTGTCGTACTTCCGGTAGAAAGATATTTCAGACTTTATCCAGTAAAATATTCCCCAATCACGTCTTTCGGATTGTAAAAATTGTACTTGTCATTTCAGGTCTCGGATTTGGACTAATGCTTACACCAAGCCTCGGTTTGATTCCTAGATATTTTGACAAGCAGGGATTGGATATCGCCTTCGCACTAGCATTCATCGGGGCAAGCCTATGTGCATTTTTCGTCCCTCCCCTATTTGTCTACGTCAGAGAGGAATACGGGAAAAGAGCCACGTTCGTCATTCTAGCGTGTATGAACGCCCAGTTAGCATTCATTTCTTTAGCATCTCTTCGACCGATAACACATCCTAACCAATCCGATAGCGAAAACCAGGCAGAAATCGATGGCAGCCTGACTGCATTTGTTAGACACATTGACCTGTTTTTGTTCAAGAAGCCAATGTTTGTGACTATGGTGATCGCAATGTTCTTCATTGGTGCTGGTCACAATATTCTTATCCTCCATCTTCAGCAGAATGCCGTGGAGAGAGGAGCCAACAATAACGAGCTTCAGATGTTACCCATTTACTATGGCACCTCCATGGTCTTCGGTTGTCTCTGTTATGGCATATTTTCGCTCTCTCCCAAATGCTGTGGTTCTCAGGACAATACGAGTCCTAATAACACCACGAGTGACCGTGATAACACCAACAAAGTCGGTCTCCTTAAATTCTGCGTTTCCCTCGCTGTTGTCGGTCTCGCTGGTATCTTTAGTTTCCTTGCAACATCATTCGCTGGATTTATCGCAGTAACCATTATCATCGGTCTAGGGAGCGGTTTTTACCTGCCTCTACTGGTTGTTCTAGTGAAAGAGTTTGTTCATCGTGGAGAAGACATACAAAACCATGCAAGAAGTCTATGGAGAGTAACTGCAGCTCTTGGATTTGCTTTTCCTGTATTTGGGATAGGAGCTATCGTTGGATTGCCTGTTGCTGGTAGGTGTAATGATTGACATAATTATTATCGTGAGGCTCAAGATAATATTTCCTTAAGACCAGAAATTATGTACTGTTACAATTTTATATCTGGGCAAAAGGAAAAAGAAGATAACTGACATGTGATTAAACCATCATACTTTGTGTACTGTGAATATATGCCCACTTTTTTAGAAAAGGTAAATTTATTCAAACAAAGTGGCAAATAAAACAATA
The DNA here is from genome assembly GCA_001465055.1 of Ptychodera flava. Classification (NCBI taxonomy): domain Eukaryota; kingdom Metazoa; phylum Hemichordata; class Enteropneusta; family Ptychoderidae; genus Ptychodera; species Ptychodera flava. Next base: position 73,377 of record LD367488.1, on the reverse strand, counting down.
CTAAAAAAACTGGGAATGTGTTCACCGAACTATCAAAATTTAAAAGCAGCTTATCTGAAAAATAGTCATTTACCTAGAAAGGAAAGAAAGTAAAATATCAATAAAAGCATATGACCGTATGAATGCGTTTCTGATGCATCCTCCTCGTTCAAGCCTTATATAGCTTGAAAACTTCGTGATAAAAATTAAACTTGCTTTATTCATCGTTTCAAAGTGAAATACAATATATTCATTCACGAGGAAACACATAGTATTAGAGTTAACTGTAATCCCAGCATCAAGAGTAGCTGATTTACTTGTATTCTGAACTGTGTGAGCCCACTCAGCTTATGCTATGCAAGATGTATATAGCGCCACCTTACCATTATCATTTCGTCTTGTACCCGTATCGTCTGCAGATCTCCTTAATGAGAAGTTGGTTAACTACAACAGTTCTTACTTTCTGGCTGGCGCGATGTTAGTGTTTGCATGCATCATAGTTATGATCAGAGGCACCGCAACTTTTCTCAGAGATGCCGGACAACGCCTGCGTAAGAGCATCAGAAGAAAATCCGTGTCGTCGAAATACAATAATGAAGATATGCCAATGGAGGCTCAAAATCAGCCTCAAACAGACAATATCCTCAACGATGTTCACAATGAAACACACACTCACACAAGTGAAGGTGAAGTCAACAGAGTCCATAAAATTGAAGATACAAAAGACAAACATCCGGCACTTCAGAGGGCTCAGTCTGCACCTGCTTATTTAGTAGCCAACAAGTAGTATGGTGAACGAGATGGTAACATGACAGTTGCCCCGGGACAATTAGTCCCCGGACATTTGCCAACTACCATTTACCCCAGGCTATTTACCACCGGACACTTACCACTCGGACACTAACCATAGAAGACATTTACCACCCGAACAAATGCCCCCTCTCAAAAAATTAATTTCAAAGGAAGTCTGATTCATTATCTTTATTTTCAAACATAGCAGAGACACTGTGTATGATTCAAACACCCTTATGGAGTGTATTTTATATGTTGGCGATGAAGGAATTTTGTAAATAATTTATGAAACATCCAACACACATTCTGCCGGTAAAACATTAAACTGGAGAATGATGTGTGTAACTTTCGATGCAACCCGGTTTTGACTAAAAATAGACAAACATGAGGGAAAGAGACAAATATTATTAGTTGCCTAGTGTTAGAGTCAAGGTAACGTTTAGGGTAAGCCAATACAATGATTCGTATAGAGACATTATTTTAGTCCGTTAACACCATATATTATTTGTTATTTTAATGTCATTTATAGTATTGATTTATAATGCACGCTTAGATATAGTGAAACACCTGGTATGATTGACACCTTAACTTGAAATGAAAGGCATCGCATTCATCTTGTTACTGACTCTCATTAGTCATATGCAAATGAACAATTGCAACAGAACTATAACATACAACATAAGCCAGTTACTCAATCTAAAGAAGAACACCTGTAATGAAGGACTCAAGTGTTCTCCTACAACATGGCATACTATTACATCGTTAGGAATCAAATCCAGGCCTCCAACCCACAGAGGGGTAAGAGCTGGTAAACGTAAATTGAAAACATCTGCCCCAAAAATATGACTGAAAATGTTATCAAATCTGACCCTGCTCCAGAACGTCTCATTTTCAACTTTGTTGTTGGAATGCACAGTCTCTCCGTAATAAAGCCTCAATCATCTGAGACAACATCTCTGAACACAATATTGATGCAATTGCAATAACCAAACCTGGGTTAAAATCTACTGGCGATGAGCACATCATCAGTGAAGCCACTCCAACTGGCTAGTCATACAGCTATTTTCCACGTGAAAGATCAACAGTTGGCGGAATCGCTTTCTTATATAAATCCAGTATTGCTATTGCCCATTGCAAACCAGTGTTAAATGTTACATCTTTTCAGGCTGTTGAAATAAGACTTCCATATTGTGGTACTGCACTTAATGTCACTGTTGTCTATCGTCCTCCGATAGACAACTAAGCATAAATTCACTGTTTCTCAGTTCTTAGATGAGTTTGGCTAGGGTCATCTCCCCATAATGGGTATCGTGTGATAACGGGCGATTTCATCTTCCATCTAATTTGATCACCCGCAGATTTCAAATACCCTTGACCTTGTTGTCACTAATACAGACTCACTCCGTCCAATTATTGACTGTTGGCAATCTCTTCATTTCGGATCATTTGATTTTCCTATTCGTGTGAACTTGGTTTTACCCAAACCGCCAATAATTCCAAAGAAAACTACATACTAGCGCATCAAGGCAGTCTCCGTCGAAGACTTTCAACGAGACATTACATCATATTTGCATTTTAATGAACCAATAACATGTGGAAACAGCAGTCCATCGCTATAATTCAAGACTAACAGAGATTCTTGACAAACATGCACCACTAAAAACACGGTGCATCACTGTTTACCCTGATTCCAAATGGTACACTCCAGATATTGCAGTACCAAAAAGGTTACGTCGGACTCTTGAAAGGAAATGACGCTCTAACAAACTCGAAATTAATAGGCAAATATATCAAGACCACCGCAATATTGTAAACAACCCCATCTGTGATGCCAAAAGAAAATGCTACACTAATATCATCGGTGAGAACTGTCTTGAGCTTAAAGTACTTTTCAAGTTCGTATCCAGGTTATCTACAGCTAAAAGTAATTCATCACTGTAAACTTATTAATCTATAAGTCAGCTTTCTGAAACCTGTCATGAGTATTTCAAGAAGACAATTGTAAATATTCGTAAAAGCTTGGATGAAGAAACTTCGGACATCAACCTAACAGTGGATATTCCAGTACATGACACTTCAGCAGCCAGGTCATCTTTTCGGCCAACTACAACTGGGGAAATCGAGGACATAATCAAGAAAGCACAGTCCAAATCTTGTTGTCTCGATCCCATCCCAAAACACCTACTCAAGAGGACCAAAGCTGCAATAATACTTTTGCTGACAACCATTGTCAACCTCTCCCTTCAGCACGGAACTGTTCCATCCTCTCTCAAGTCTGCTATTGTGAAATCTCTTTTCAAGAAACCCTCTCTAAAATCTGACATTTTCAAAAACTACAGACCAATTTTAAATTTGCCGTTCATCTCTAAGGTTCTTGAAAAGGTTATAGCCATAAGATTCAATAAATATCTCTCCACCAACTCACTATTTGAACCACTGCAATCCGCTTACAGACAGTTTCACAGCACAGAGACAGCACTCCTCAAACTACACGATGACATTATGATGTCTCTTGATTCAGGACAATATGTCATCCTTGTACAGTTGGACCTATCAGCAGCTTTCGATACTATTGACCACATAATCCTTCTAGAACGACTCTCCACTTTGGGCATACAAGATCTTGCCTTGCAATGGTTATTATCATACATCAAAGACAGGTACCAATCTATCAATATTAAGGGTCATTTCTCATTGCAGACTAGTTTTACAGTATGGCGTACCCCAAGTGTCAGTGCTGGGACCACTGCTATTCTCACTCTACATAACTCCACTTGGTCAGCTTATCCGTCAACATAACCTTCAAAATCACCAATATGCTGATGATGACCAACTTCACCTAGCATTCACCAGAGAAGGCACTTCAACTGCCATTACACAGTTGGAAGATGTATACATGACATCAAGACATTGATGATACACAACAAATTGCAACTTAACGATGGAAAAACAGAAGTTCTGCTCCTCCATTCCAAATTTGGCCTCAGTGCTAATCTAGTCACAAGCATCCACATAAACTCCACAGCCATTGAGCCGATCATCACAGCACGCAACCTCGGTGTCATATTTGACAACACCTTTCAGTTTAAAAAACACATTGTAAGCACCTGTCAAAGTATCTACTTTCTCATCAGACGTATCGGGCAATTCGACAGTATCTCTCCAATGCAGCATGTCAAAAATCAATCCATTCGACTGTTATCGCTAAACTTGACTATGGTAACACTTTGCTATACGGCTTACCTACAGCTCCACTTAATTTGTTGCAGAGAGCCCAGAATTGTGCTGCTCATCTCATTACCCGCATAAGGAAGTCTGATCACATTATACCTGTACTACAAAACTTGCACTTGCTTCAAGTCACCTACAGAATCCAATTTAAAATTCTGCTGATCACTTATAAAGCACTGCATGGATTGACTTCAGCGTACATTACAAATCTAATAAAATAAAGCAACACCAACAGAATTCTTCGTTCCAGCAACAAACAACTACACGGTGTGCCTAAGACGAGATTGAATCATATGGTGATCGTTCATTTTCATTTTCAACTCCTTCACTGTGGAACAATCTTGAAAAACGACATTCGAACAGCTCCAAACATCGATATCTTCAAATCCAGATTGAAAACCTGTTTCAACTTAGGGAGTCTAGCTCTTCTTTGAACTGCGAGCGTCGCTGGGCATCTTCTGATGGATATCAGGCACTATATAAACTATTAATACTTACTTACTTACTTACTTACTTACTTACTTACTTACTTACTTACTTACTTACTCACTCACTCACTCACTCACTCACTCACTCACTCACTCACTTACTTACTTACTGACTTGCTGACTGACTGACTGACTGACTGACTGACTGACTGACTGACTGACTGACTGACTGACTTACCTACTTACTTACTTACTTACTTACTTACTTACTTACTTACTTACTTACTTACTTACTTACTTACTCACTTACTCACTTACAGTGTCAAGTTCAAGATTAACAGCCGACAGACAACACTGCGTGGCGTAGTGGTCAGGGTGAGGGTCTTTAATTCGGGCGTCTCAGGTTCGATTCCCTGACAGGCATAGGGTAAAAAATAGAATGTATAGTAACGCTTGCGCGTCATATTAAAAGGGAAATCATGTGGCACCCAGCAGGAAATAGTACTTGGAAAGATGCACTCGCAGTCTTTGCGATTATTTTGGAACCCTCTTTTTTCATTATTTCCCATTGACATTATTTTCGACAAAGCAATATTGTCGTTATAAACAGAATTAGGGGTGATAAATGTCTGGGTGGTAAATGGTTGATGGTAATTAGCGGGAGGGGGGTAGTCTGGTGGTGATTGTCCAGAGGGTATTTGTCTGGCTAGTAACTGTCCTAGAACTGTGACTGATATCCCTTACAATGAATGTTTTATCGACGTCGTATTATAAACCTGATGTATTTAGCCGTAACCGGAAAGAGACCAGCTGCTAAACTTCTTGTATGAAGTAAAAGAGGTTGGCCATACCAGACTGTTGTAAATCCTGTGCAAGATAATCAAGTATAGACTTCAATTTGAATCCATTTGATATGTAAACGTATTTATTCGGGCCCAAAATATTGAAGTTTAGCTGTAAATAACAACCTTGACAATATATTCTGCTCTGATTAAAGGTAATCCGAGTTGAAACATAAGCAAGTCCAATGTTTAACTTATTAACAAAGAAACTTTGGGACATTTATAGGACGTGCTCTGTTGAATGAATGGACTGCTTTTTGTTTACAAAATGATAAAAAACCTAAGAATTCCACTCAATAATACAGCTTTGTTTCCAAGCTTTGTGGAAACTTATAATCAATGACATTATACTCGCTAGGATTGTTTTCTGAAACGTCGCCATCAAGTTACTACTTTAATATGGAAAATCAAAATTCAACATTGTAAAATAAGTTTTTGGTATTTCCTGATCAATTTAAATTATCCTCCTATCCGATTTCATTAATTTACTGCTGCAAGACATTTACTTGTAGCATTCATTCCCTTTCCTTATTATTAGAGAAACAACTGATATTAAAATGTACACTTTATCTCACTTTTTACAAAATATTGCCGAGGACGACTATGATGAAAAAGCAAACATTGTTTTGTAAACCTCAGTTCAAAGCTTTCTTATCAATTGAACTTTCTTGTAAGCTAATTTTCGAATGGCTGAAATGACTAGCAAACACTTATATTTATATTGTATTGGTAGCATTTTTGTGCCTTTTGCGTCAAGTAAAAATAAAAAGAGGTAACAAAGGAGCATGCGCACTTATATTTACTTCTTGGGACTTAACGGCCTCTGTGCAAGGGGATAATTACCCAGAATACATTTATCAAATATAGTCAAATCACCTATCATATCACAATTATCGATTTATTCAAAATTATAATTTAACAAGATGTATATTTGAAACCTTAAATCTTCGAAATTTCTTATATGCCTTGTATCATTCTCACCCTGACGGCACTAGATCATGTTCACTATCATATGGTATGAATACGTCATTATAATTACGATTGTCATCTTGAGTGGTTAGCTTCCGGTCAAAAATTTGAGTTGGATAATCTCGGCCTCAAACTCGTCCTTCCTTGGCCTCTCCTGAGACCCTGCTGTCCCTTCTTCGAATTGACTCGGCCATCTGTCAACAAAAAACAACAGTGATTACAAATCAGAATTCAACTTTTGATTGACAAATTCTGGCTCTATTGGTCAGATTCAGTCATATGCTTATTCCCTTCGTTGTGAACTTGAAAAAGGACATTTCCTAGTGATACAATTATTTTAAATTTGTTGCCGCAGTTACTTCGACTAGACTTATGGTGAGTGTAATGTTTGCTAATATATTCATGTAATGACGTATTATTGTATTGCGCATGTGCAGAATAAAATAGACTCTCCTCATGCCTGAGACTACTGAACAACGGCCTCCGTGTCTCTCTATACAATACATAGTACATATATTACAAGTGGCGACGAGGATGGGATCTGACGTTTTCATCTCGTCGCCACTAGTAGTATATGTACTATGTATTGTATAGAGAGACACGGAGGCCGTTGTTCACTAGTCTCAAGCATGAGGAGAGTCATACTTTATTCTGCACATGCGCACTACAATAATACGTCATTACATGAATATATTAGCATATATTACACTGGTTATGATGGTGTACATGTAAATCATACCCTCTTTCTCAGAAACAATCGTAAATCTGTAGAGAAGTACGATCACGTGATCACCAGATCAAGCGCTAATTTGGTGATCCGGCAGCCTGTAATCAAGAATCGAATAGTCAACGATTGAAAGCATGACAACGCGCCAGGTCACAAAACCAGACACTATAAGATTGACATCTCATAATTTACAACCCAAGCCTGGATGTAAGAACCGCTAGCATGCGTATGTGTGTGTACAGTCCCAGTCCACGCCTGAAAGCAGTTTGTTACCTGCGCCGCACAAGTACAACCCAAGGACGCTGAGCAAAAGCCCAAAGCTAGATACAATATTAGAATCAAACCAACGTAGAACAACAAAGATTCGACGAAGATTGTAAAATTTTTGAGCCATAACATCAGTGTTGGACCAATTTTATCGCTTCTCAGAGTACTTACAGATTTTATGTCCTACTTTTATGCAGTTTCAGAACACCATAAACATTAATGGCGCTACATTTTCTTGAAGTATGTCATACTACACTGTAAAAATAGCGGACGCTAGACGCGTCTTTACGCGTTCAAAATGTACATGTCGGTGTTCAAATTTGAACGGCTAGTGTTCATATTGTTAACACTAGTG
>LD367488.1:33227-62888 GCA_001465055.1 Ptychodera flava | reverse complement strand
GTTGAACACGTAGTGTTAAATTTCTGAACGTCTAGAGGCGTTCAAAAAGTGTTACAAAAAGGCGTTTAATTGGCGTTCTATCCTTGAACACTTAACTTTACAGTGTACGCAGATAAATTTAATTCTTCCATGGGCAATTTTTAAAGATACACTTATTGTGAAACACGTCGGTACTAGTAGCTTTTTCAATACAAATTCAACTTTCGCGACCTGTTTACTTTATTCTTTGGGACAACTATGCATATAACCTGTCCCCAAATGAAACAGTATTTAAATTTGGAAATTCAAAATAAACATTCTTTTAACGTTTGCTGCGAAACAGTTAATGTTTTAAAGAAGGCGACATCCCATTCGTCAATTAATATGTATACTGTCCCACGACGCTAATAGGAATAACCAGTGAGAAAATTCGTTACACGCAAAAACATAATATCTATCAATGTTTGAATAAATCAATCTCACGATGGCGTTCTGACAGTCCTGAAGTACTATAGGGACGCAAGAGAAAGAAAGCCTGTCCATGCACAGATGTATTTAATTCACCTTACAAGACACATATACGTTCCGACCAGCGATCTTTGTGACAGCTTTCGAAATGACCGACGGTAACAATAGTGCTAATGAGGGTACCGAGGAGCTGCAAAACCAAACATTTGGAGAGGATGCACCGTTGGACAGACCAAATGCACCTTTAGAAACGAACAAACCAAAGACCAGGTAAAAGTCACTTATTCTCGTTTGCTTTCATCATGCTTCTCTAAAAGTTGGCTTCCTTGCTATGAATTATCGAAACGCATTTGTTAACATTGCAATTATTCACCGTCATTACCGCGATTTAAGTGTTGTTACCAGTGTAAAGACATTATAGCTCAGTTCACCAATCAACTCTTCATCCATAGCGTCCCACATGTAAGGCGTCTGTTTTTCTAAATTTTGACCTTATGATGAACTCGGGGACCGTAAATCAAGAGACATGAATAAACGGATGGAGAGGTCGACGTTTTTACGATTGTTTATACAACCATTTGCAACCACCTCAAGAACCGTTACAACCAACTGTAATTAAAAACATACAGCGAACATAAATCTTCTAACTGTCTTCAACTTTACTTCCGAGATGTGTTTTTTATTTTGTTATACTGGAGTGTTTGAATGTTTTCAGCAATGTATTTGAACTTAACAAACCTGTCTGATCTGCAGAGTTGATAATAGATGGAAGAACATTACGTATACGAAATGAAATAGCTTTCGAAGCGAGTTTGTGTAATCGGCATTTAAGAGCGAAATAGGTGTCCAATTTTTAAGATACAAGGGGATCTTATATTTTTCTGGAATGAGCGAAATGACACCTCTGTGTTGTAAAATTGAAAACTGATTTTAGCTATGACCGAATTCAGGGAATTGACACAAACTGTCAGAGATCGCATTCCAAAAGACTTTATAAAGTCTGCTCGAATGCCGTCTGTTCAGGGCGAACGACCGTATTCAGTTGATTTGAGGGCCAGCAACAATTCGCTCTTGTCTATGCCTCTCATGAGAACTTAACTTAGGAATATCAACATCTTCCGGTAGAAAGCCGTCAATAACTGCAGTATCGCAGGTGTTAAAATTGTTGGGAGTGGAATATAAATTCTATATTTATAATTCTGTTTTAATCAGTTGTGGGAGACCCGTCATGCCTAATCAGCTTCGAAATTGACTCATTTCTATAATTACTTTTTTTCGAGTGAAAAAAAAAGTATTTAGAACTCTTCTTACCATGTTCATAGTACCTAGCTTTAGATCTAATCATTGCTCCTTGTGTACACATGTCAATCAATTTCTCACGTTGAGAAAGCTTCTCAGATAACTTCGTTTCAATTTGCTTATTTCTTATCTATATCTAAAATTTCATGTTCTAGGGTGAAAAGTAAAGTCCGTTCTATACGCCTTTTCCTGGCAGCACACTGAATTGTCTCAGTACGTTCAAATACATTGATCATTTCCCATAACAGCTGCTCATCTACATGTGGATCATTTGCATAAGTGTCTTTTGTTTCTTTGATGCAAACATTGATGAGATTGGTGTTATCCATATTAGACAAAAAAGAATCCAGTTTCCAGAAACCTGGACCACTTTGAACCTTGTCCAAGGTTACAAAAATAGCAACAAGAGAATGATCTGTACGAAAACCAGGACCAATATTTGCTTTGACAGTTTGAAAAAAGGAAACATTTGATCTGCAGTGTACAGGAGACTTATTTTGCCTCCATGTTTATCAACGAGTGTTTGGATGCAAAACCCCCATACGTCAGCTAAATCAAACATTTCTGATTTTTGACGGACAATTTCCCTGTAACGGAAGTGCGAGGATGGCCTTTCGCCAGTCTTATCAATGTGAACATTCTGTATGAAACTGAAATCTCCTCCTAGAGATGAGTTCTGCATCGGTTAAGTTATTTTGAATATTTTCAAAAATTGAATTAAAAAACGAGGTTTATTTGAAAATATCCATTTTCAACGGACATGAAAACGAATACATAAAGACTTATTGTTGAAAGGCTTAAATATTCTTCAATACTCTTACAGTCCCTCAACGGCTACTCAGCAAGATATTTGAACAGCGCATGCGCCCCAAAAGTTGAGTTGAGCCTCTTTTAAGGGGCCTTGAGTGATGACATATTATAATATATTACAATAGGTCAGTAGAAATATCCGGTGACTTTCCAGTCGGTTTCGTGAATGCAAAGTATCTTTCAAAAGCGTTGTCCGACGATATACAACATGGATAAAAAATCCGAATCGAAAAACAAAGAAAACTGGAAAGTCGACGGATATTTCTACTGACCTGTTGTATATATTATAATATATTATCATCACTCATTATATTAAAAGCCATGTTCGAAGAACAACACGATATCGCTTCAGAATGAAAACGTTAATCACAATTAACAGACAATTAAATTCAGCATGAGGGTTACATTTCCCAAATCGTTACATTACTCCCGTCATTGAGTTCCTAATCTCAGCTTGAACTTACTATTGTCGGATAATGAGCTAAATGAGTATTTCAGTCTCTGAGTAAACGTCTGTATTCATCAAAGCATGCGAATTAAACATAAAGTAGGAAAATTCAAACGCCAAAAAGGTAAGAAAGAGTCTACAATAAACAATGTTTATTTAATGCCGGCAAATAAAGAAATCTTGACTTTTTCAGTCTCTCACATAAAAGCACATTATGTTGAATATCGACGAATCACTCGCAGCCTGGAAGGTTCACGTGTGGTCAAGTGTTCAGCTAACATATTCTTCACAAATATAACAAAAGATGATTTCCAACTTCCGTTGAACCTTAACTCGAGGCATCACTTGGTAGAAGGAGCCGGCGTATTCAATGTCATAGGTTGATCGGTTCAAGTAAAAGATACGTTTCACAAGCAATCTATAAGCTTCAGTCGGTAGTAGACCAATAATTCACTTCTTCGTATCGGGAATGATTATAGTTCAGGTGAAAAATTCGTGCTGATCATGCGATAGTTTTTAAATACTTTCTCCACCGGGTCCGGGAACAGCTGCTGTAGACTCTCTTTCGGTGAAGTGAATCTGCTCTCGGACGCTGAGGCCATCTCGATCGTTTTCTATTGCGTCGCTGTTGAATGATTTCAGATCGGGGCCACTTATAACTTTGCACTCCCTTGGACGACTATATATGCCTGTTACTGACAAACTCTGCTGTGTGCCCTCAGATGATTCGAGACATATATCACCACAACTAGCTGTCGAGCACACCAGGCACAAACTTCCTATTATAAAGAATAAATTCTCAGGATACATTCCTGTATGAGACACTAGAAATTGTAATCTCCCGAAAAAAAGCGTAAATCATACCCATAGTAAATGACAGGCGTTTGAATTGGGTTTCAAATCCTAGTGTCAGCAATACGATATTGTAGATACATGTCATGAATCTTAAATCAAAATTTAGTACTTTGTATCTGTGTTGAGCTGCGTATTTAGTTATTCTTTAAAAATAAACGCAGCTTATCACAGGATGCACGTCATCATGTTCCTACGCGGGATTTTACTTCATTTTTCCGTTTTATTTCACTTGGGACCATCTGATACCCAATAGGTTGGAGAAGACTATCATTATTTGGAACTTCTTCGTTGCGATTTTCGGAGTCGGGTTGAATTACGGCATTTGGTGGACACTGGGCGACTTGAAGTCATTCTACGATGATTATAACGTTTGTCAAGACGGCACAGATATAAAGTGGATAGTCTACGTCAACATTTTCATTACATTTGTAATGGGTAAGCATTATTTAAACTTCTCAGTCGACCAAATTTTATGATAGTTATTCTCAAATCTGACTTAACAGATCTTGTGGCTTGACTGACACTGGTTGTTGCTGCCCAATGAACTGAAGCCCTGCATTTACACCCCTTCGCTCCCTCAGATTCCCTACACAATATTGCCTAAATCATGAAAAAGAGGACTTATCTTGTGATATGGAAACCTCTTGAATTGGTCGTAGTATTTTTGTTAAGTGTGATACCATAGCAGAAACCTAAATTGGTAGAATGGTTACCCGGATCGTAACGTTGAAAAGAGGTTTATCATGTGCATTCACCTTAGCTCTTTGGCCACGTCTTTCTTACATCAAGTAAGATGAGTAACTAGAATTTTTTTCGATATAGTGGTTAACTGTCTACCATATTACTGAAAGACTGTCTTTCGTTTCGATTGAACAGCTTGTCTCTCTACTATTTTCGCAGGTTTAGTTACCACACAGTTTACAGACTTCGGAAACAAACGTCACCGTTATATGGTTTGTATCGGCGGTGTTATGTCGATGTTTGGTCTCTTTTTGTCTTGGTATGCAAGCAATACCACCATTCTCCTTGTAACGTATGGCTTTATAACAGGTAGGAATTTCAAAGTTTAAAACTTAGTTTTGAATCACTGCGTTCGGAATTCAACGCTAAACTCATAGTATCTATAGAAATTTCTTTTCTAATGATGTTGAAAGGATCCTCTGTCGTTTATTAACAATTTCATATACCTTATAATGCCATCGAAAAAGTGGACATTGAGAAATAAATGGAGTTTGATGAACAATTCTCCGTTTCGTTCTAGGTGTTGGTTTTGGACTGATGCTTCCGCCTAGCTTGGGTTTGATTCTCGGAAATTTCAACGGTTTTGCATTGGATGCAGTTCTTGCTATTGCCTTTATGGTAGCAAGCATTTGCTTGTTATTCATCCCGCCTTTATTTGAGTACGTCAAAGTTTTGTATGGGAAGAGAAGCGTATTTGTCATCCTGGCGTGTGTATACGGCCAATTAGCATGTATTGTTCTCGTCTTATCTCTTCTGCCGATTAAATGTCTTCAACGTCCGTGTGACACATCATGTATGGGAAACAAAATGAAATGCTTAAAATTTTCTTTGCTGAAAAAACCTCTGATATTCGACATGATGATTGGTACGCTTTTGATCGGTATGGGCCAAAACATCATGGTTCTCCATCTAAAGCAGGTCGCCACGGAAAAGGGGGCCAGTGAAAGAGATCTGCAATTGTCACCCATCTATTACGGAAGCGCTATGATATTTGGATGCTTAAGCTTCATAATAATTCCTCCAAGATGCAATGAAGGGAAAGAAGATAACACCATGATTATAAATCTTCGGAAATTCGGTGTGTCCCTTATTGCAGTCGGTGTTGCCGTCATCTGTAGCGTTCAAACTAATTCGTTTGCCGCATTTATTGGAATTAATATCATCAGTGCTGCTGGGAGCGGTTTTTACCTGCCCTTGATGTTCGTTCTTCTCAAAGCTTTTCACGATGAATGTAACCGGAAAGAAGACAATGGAAACCAGGGACAAACTAAGACTGAGATCGAGGCCCTTAGAAATTGCAAGGAACAAGACGATGAGAACCAGCGACAAACTGAGACTGATATCGAGGTTCTTAGATTTATTCTCCCAGCATTCGGAATAGGAGCCCTCATTGGACTACCCGTTGGAGGTAATCGTAAATTTCATATTTTGGTTTCTCTAAAATCGCTTTACCCCGTCTGTAGTTTTGTTTAGTTCTAATTTTTTGCTAATGTTACAATTTAAGGATGATAAAATGTTAACATATTAGATCGAGTTACTTTGTTGTCTGGTATCACATGATTTTCCGTAATACTCGAAAAAGAATTGTACTATAAGAATATATTTCCGAACTCGTCAGTTGTATAAAACATTCGTATCCTTTCCGTTCGGAACTGGACGTTCTAAATCCCATTCCTGACTAATGAAGTTTTAAAGCGTTTAGAGATTCATAAAACTTATGTGAATAATTTCTTGCTAATTATTTCATGGTTTTCAACCTCTCATTGCAGACATACTGAATACAACCTTCGGTAATGGCAGCAGCTACTATCTTGCTGGCGTAACATTAATTTTAGCATGCCCTATTGTTCTGGTGAGAGGCCATCTCAAACCGTCCAATGGGGATCGCAAAGTGACAACTAAAAACCAAGAACTAGATGTTACACAGCCAGAATCTTCATCCCCAGATGATTAGGCGAAAAGCTAAGCATTAAGGTGACTGCCCTAGACCGAGAAGGATTAAAGCTGCCCCGGCAGTTCATAAAGGCTTGAAGAATAGTAAGCTCAAAGACTGTGAACTTTTAGCAAATAGGGATGGCGCCAATGGTTGTGTACTTCATGTACATCAGTTTTTACTAATGTCTATAATTGATATACTTCAAGTAATTAAAACATTGCTGTACAACAATATCCCGGTAAAACGAATACAGTTTTCACTCATAAACTCTCATAACGAGTACCCCTTTGCTTTCCTATGCATTGAAAATATGACAATGTTAAGCGGGAAACCCTTATCTAAAATTGCAGTCGACGACCCTGCAATTACATTTTTCGGGTTAGTATTAGGATTAGTCGTAATGACGTATTTAACTGGTTTATAGACACCTGATTACTGCTTTCGTTTCATTGGAAAATGCAGCATTTTTCACCAAACATATGAAATATGACGATTCTAATTCAATGTCATTTATGTTGAGTCAAATAAATATTTTCTCAAATATATGTGAAACTCTAATTTGTGTTTCATTCCAAATTTGAAATAAAGATCAATGGTCAACTTAGAAATTATTTCATTAATTTGTATAGGCGGTCGTAAGCCATTATTAAAAAGGGGTCAGATCTCGATCATTTTTTAACTTTTGCCCCTTTCTCCTTTAGTAACGCTTCACATTGTTCCACGGGTTGGTTTTGTCGTTGTTTAAGATGAAACATACTTTGATCGTAAAAGCGCGATGGAGCTGCACTTACAGAATCGGTCCAGTAAAAGCAGCTCCGAGGGCCTCCATCTGATTTCGGATATTTACGATACCATCATTTAACTTCGCTTCGCCAACACCAAGAAAACAAAGTGTTAATGGTGCAAAACTCCGTCACCTAATAATCATAGTGATTGTCCCTTGGTGATGAAGTGTTTATGGCCAAGATTTCCATTAATGGCCAACGCCACGGCAATAACTTACTTGTTACGGTTCGTATCGAACCGTGTCTTCCATACTTTGCTCATAATTTCTGAGGTTATCATTGACTTTTATATCGAATTAGGAATGACATACAAAAGGGAGGAAAACTGTAAGAATTGATTATTTAACCAGATAAATATACAAATACAGGAGAAAAATAACAAGGGATGTAATACATTGTGTCTGTCTCAACTGCAAATGAACATTTAACATTTCTTGAAAGGACGTATATGTGCGTATAATTAGTAGTTTGTGTCCATTTGATTTGTATTTGTCCGAGTTGAGTTTTTTTGCACAGGTTTATAGAGTTTACGTTTATTCTACAAAATAAACCCGCCATTTCAAGTTCACGCAATGGGAACAATGTCACCATAGTCAAATAAAGTGGTTATCGTTAGTTTCTTAGACTTTTTGATAGCTTTCTCACTTATACTCAACGGTTATTTTTCGACGTTTGCTTTACATTATATGGTCAAACTTTGATTTTGTTTCCGTCAACTGGTCGTGTTCAACATATTGGAGATATTTCTTAGAAGACAAAAGTCTTTAATGACCGAAAGTGTAGTTTGTATTTCGTTGATTTTGACATTTTTTCTTCGTCATTTTTGTACTTTTAAACACTGTATGTTTTCAACAGTTCTAATTTTGAAAAATGGAAATTAGAACTGCTCTTGCAGTGATAGATAGATAGATAGATAGATAGATAGATAGATAGATAGATAGATAGATAGATAGATAGATAGATAGATAGATAGATAGATAGATATTGGATATACAGATAGATTGATGGATAGGTGGAAAGATAGATAGATAAACGACACTCCTTATTGTCAAAACTGTGACCTTGAGAATGATTGAAATTTCAATCTTTTGTGATTCTTCACTTGAATTTAGTAGTCAGAACTAGGAACCCGACTGAAACAGATAAAGGCGCTACTTTGAGAGCAGAACAATATTTTAACAGCATGTACAACATGAGAGGATAGTTCACCTATATAGTATACAGATAGAACTTACAGTGCTTGATGTTTAAAAACCATATGCTTCTCATCTTCACACGTTCTTTATTTGTTCGCTTTCATTCAATGTCGGTGTGATGATCACTCTTGTTGAATGAATGGATTACAAATCGAAAAATCATTCAATGCATTTCCTCAAATACGGTAACAGCAATTCAGGGTGCGAGGTTAATAGCCATTGGATTAATAACGATCATGTTTTGAAACGCTGTACTAGAGTGAAATATGCCTCTTCGATTTCGACTGTCATACGTATACAAGAGTCCAAGAGTTTAAAGAGTGTAGTATGAATTGTCAACATTTCCCAACAAGAGAATTGCTGGTTTCTATAGTGATGACCGAAACTGTTTGTATAATCTTCATAATTTGCTGTCTGACACAAAAAATACTCAAGTATTTTAACGATGTATTTCATCTTTATAAATTCACAATGTAAAATTTAATGTAAACCTGACAGCCCCATTTTGTGGTCTACAAGTTAGCACCAATTTTTTTAACTCAACGTACTACATTATTTTATGTTCTTCTTGGTAGAGTCTTTTATGTTAGTGACGGTGTTTAACAGTCTCATGAAAATTTAAATCGCCACGATTCGCCATAAATAAAAAAAAACAAATAAATAAATAAACATGTACCTGTTCCCGTATGGCTTTAAATATCCATTACCATGAAGGGTAACATTTTAAGTTGCTCGTTCCATGGCATTATTACGATCAAAATGCGAGCACATACCAGTACTTGCAATGATGTGTACACAGTCCTGGTCCACGCATGAACGCAGTCTGTCTCATGTAACACACTACCAACCAAGAATGCCGAGCATAATCCCTGGAGAATATTTCACTCGAACAATTTTTACAATGGGCTGAGAATCCGTAAAGGTTGTAAACTATTCAATAAGGGCCAGCACTCCTAAGTTGTTGCAGTATTTTAATGTTGTGTACACAGAATTGCGGTACAAGAAGCAAAGCACCATTACCATCATACCACGCAGATAATCTAGGTTCTACATCATTTGACGATTTTTCGACAGAAATCTGAATGTGAAACATGTCGATACAACTAATGCCTCTATTATTACATATTCAACTTTTTGCAGGTCTATTGCGACGTCTATGCTCCCTGCCTGACCCCTAGTAAACCGTAATTCAAAGTGTACAACACACGCTCCCTTGAAAATCTTTGTTGCGAATATAGCTCTTCTTTCATACAACACGGTACCTCATTCGTCAATTCATACGTTTACACGTTTATGAATGACCAATAGGAGCTCGTTTCACGGAAATATATTTCATTTACGTAAGTAGTCATATACATATATAACGTTCAAACAAAGGATCAAACCCTAGTGTTCTCACATTCCTATAGTGCCAAGAGCGCGTAAGAAGTGGGAACTCTTGACAAAGATAGCCGCACTAATTCACCTGGAGAAGCACATACGTAGAGAAAACTGTCTTTGCGACAACTATCTACTGCAAAATGAGTGAACAGATTGAAATCGAAATGGCCGAAAGTGCAGAGGTTCAAAAGACGCAAGACACCCAACATTCACTGTTGAAAGGACAACAAGAAAAGGAATCAGATAAGAGGTAAAATTCAATGGTTCTGCTCTGAGTCTAGTATGCTTTTCTAAATAAGCGGGTTTGGTCTGTTGAATCATTACGTAAACTATGTTACGATTCCCTTCCTTTGTTCTTATTGTCTCCTGCTAATTGACAATTTACCGCGAATTAGGTGTCGTTGCTAGAAAAAAGTCCGATAGCGTCTAACGTTTTCAGGCAGTGATCTCTAGGACCATAAATTATAGGATATACATCGAGTGTAGGAGGTTGCTTGTGCAACCGTCTATGACTACCCGCGCCGCCAACTACTATAGTGGAACGATTTCCATAACAAAACCATCCTAGGAACTGAACTGGATGAACTCTTGGACTGTATTTGCGATTCCTTGAGCAACAGAAAGCGAACTACCTATTTAGAACTATTGCAATGAGATGGTTTTCATAACAAAGCAGGATTTACCTTATGTTCATGATATCTATGGCAAAACTCCGTTTCCAGCAGACATTAAACCGACAATTTGAAGCGTTACCTAGTAGAATACGGACATACAAAGATTTTAGACCCCGTTCAATGCGATTCGGCTTATCTGGCACATCGACTCAACTTAACCTAAATTCTGCCGCATATCACTGACGGCTATGTTGCAGCCCACTTGAAACATATGCTCGCCCTCAGCAGTTGAGGCGAACAAAGTTCAGGTACGCGACACATCTTGGCTTGCAAGGAGTAGTAAGATAGATTTACTTTTTATTAACCTGCTTTATTTGCCATTTGACTACGAGTTCAAAAGGTTAAACTTTCCTGTTTACTAGATATGAAATCGTATCACTGTGGACACTCAACGGAGAAAAAAAGTAGCTATACACTCGTCACGTCATATACAGGGGCACGTCTATCAATTGCTACCCAAGGAGTGAAATGACAGTGATGCTTACGCGAAGAAGTGCAACTCGTATACTTGTGACTGTCAGAGCCAAATCATCTAAGCTTCTAGGGCATTCCATACTGCATATGTCATAAAAATTAGTGAATAATTAGCTTGTGCAAAAATATAGCCAGGCAAGACATAAATAGTCGAGATATTTTAATGTCATTCGCAATTGAACTGCTATTAGGATTTTACCAGAGCTAGCCTACTTGTCCAACGTAAGCGTAAATCATCTCTTGTAAATGCAATGCATTTGATTTGTGCAAAACATCCCAGTATCAGCAATGCAATGTTGGGGATGAACAGCAATAATAACATGATAAGCAGTTCAGAAAACGATGTATGTCACTAACGTACATTTCTCTGTTGTATTCCACTGGGGACCAAAGCAGTCAACAAGCTGGCGAACCAAAAATCTTGAAGAACATTATGAAGAACATTAAGAACATTATCAGCATTTCGAACTTCTTTATTGCGATGTTCGGAGTCGGGCTGAATTACGGCATTTGGTGGACACTCGATGATTTGAAGTCATTCTACGATGAATATAACTTTTATGAGGAAGGCAAAGATGTAAGATGTATGGTTTACATCAACATTTGTATTACATTTTTAATGGGTAAGCGTTATTCAAACTTCTCAGTTGACCAACTTTCAGATATTTAACCGCAATTCTGATTCAACCAACCCTGTGACTTGACTGATAATGCTGCTCATTAACAAAGACCATGGACATCTTCAACCCACTTCGGCAATTTTCGTTTACTGCCGTACTCTTGAGATAATGATTTTTCTTGTGATGTGGAGACCTGGTTAATGCGGAGTGATGAAACGGGTTTATCGCGGCTTTTGCCTTTGCGCTGTGATCACGTCATTCTCACAAGAAGTAAAAGGAATGACTAGAACTTTCCTCAATCTAGGTTAAGTAGCTACCATCGTGCCAAAAGAAGATCGTGCGTTTTATTTGAATATTTTCTCTCCATAACTTTTACAGGTCTAGTTAGCACAAACTTTACGGATATCAGAGATAAATGTCTCCAATATTTGGTCAGTATCGGCGGTATCATATCCATGTTCGGGCTCATTTTGTCCTGCTATGCAAATAACGCCACTGTCCTCTATGTAACCTATGGATTTATAACAGGTAGGAATTTCAGGGTTTAAAACTTAATCGCATAGTCCCGTGTTACAACGTTAAAACTGATTTCTCAAGGTCAAATGCATATGCATATCGTATTTCGTAATTTCTATATGGCCGATGTTGAAAGATTCCTCTGCTATTAATGAACAATATGCCATACCTTCTACCGTCCACAAAGTTGATGTTGAGAATAAATTGAGTCCGATGTTTGCTGATAATGTCACAAATAAACAATTCTCTGTTTCATCTTAGGTATCGGATTTGGACTGATGCTTCCACCTAGCTTTGGTTTGATCCTCAAACATTTCAAAGGATTTGCATTGGAAGCAGTTCTTGCTATTGCTTTTATGGTGGCAAGCATATGCTTATTATTAGTACCACCTTTATTTGAGTACTGCAAAGTAATTTATGGTACAAGAAGCGTGTTTGCCATTCTGGCGTGTCTATACGGCCAGTTAATATGCATTCTTCTCTTACTATCTCTTCTTCTCTTGTTAAAACCTCCTCCATGTGATACATCATGTATGGTAAACAAAATGAAATGCTTGAAATTTTCTTTGCTGATAAAACCAATAATATTCGACATGGTGATTGCTGCCCTCTTCATCGGTGTTGGCCAAAACATCATGGTTCTACATCTAAAGCAGCTCGCAACGGAAAAGGGAGCTAGTGAAAGAGATCTACAATTGTCACCCATCTATTACGGAAGCGCTATGATATTTGGATTATTGTGCTACGTAATATTTCCTCCGAGGTGCAAAGGAGGTGAAAAAGATAATATTAAGCTTATGAACCTTTGGAAATTCGGTGTGTCCCTCGTTGCAGCTGGTGTTGCCGTCATCGTTAGCATTCAAACTAATTCGTTTGGCGCATTTTTCGGAATTAATATCATCAGTGCTGCTGGGAGCGGTTTTTACCTGCCCTTGATGTTCGTTCTTCTCAAAGCGTTCTGCAAGGAACAAGACGATGGAAACCAGGGACAAACTCGGACTGAGATCGAAGCTCTTAGATTTGTTCTCCCGGCATTTGGAATAGGAGCTTTAATCGGACTACCCATTGGAGGTAATCGTAAATTTCATATCACGGTTAAAATCACAAGGATTTCTTCATAAATTTGTTGCACTGTTTTTTCTGATGTTAACTTTTTAGAATCATTTTCAAATATTAACATATTAGATTATATGATATATTTTGTTATTCGGTGCCAAATTTGTTTTTCCTCGATACACTTGAAATAGAATAATGCAAAGAAATATCCTAATGTTGTAATATATAGGTAAGGATTGACTTTTATATTTCGGCTATTTAATTTTGCAGAAAAATCGGTACTCCATTTCATTTGGAGATTCGACCCTGAATCTGAATACAGAGATGATTCCAATTATAATAGATATATTTGATTACCGAATAAATTGCTGTTTAGGTACATACCTTATGGTACGAGGGTACGTCATGCACCGAATACGCATGCGTACCCTCGCACTATAAGGTGTGTACCAAAGCAGCAATTTATTCGGTAATTAAATCTATTTGCCATAATTTCGTGCTTGGCGAAGTTTGCGAAGCCACAAGGTTGCGTGGACACGGCCTCAAGTTTCAGGTTATATCTCTCAATCTTACAAAAAATGTATTTTACCGATATTTTTTGCTGCTTTCTTGCGTTTTACGCTGAATAAGTCACAGGACAGATCTTCCTGCCCCAACACGTCTCTGTGATGGGAAACGTTGTCATGAGGTCAGAAAGGTCTGTTCTGACCGAAATTGCGCAAAAAAGCAGCAAAAAATGTGAGTAAAATATTTTTTTTGGCAAAGCTGATAGATTGGAAAGAGTGACAACACCGACGTAGCTTCTTTTGGAAAGTACCGTGTGTTGTGCCCCCTCCCACACGCTCACATCAGAGCGCCGCTAGCCTAATGCTAGGGGACGAGTGCGAAGGCATCAGGCAAAACGTTCGAGCTGCAATGATCAATGGTACTGACTAAAGCGGCTATCGATTGTTACCATGGATATGCAGACGTTTCGATCGATTGGTATTGGCAAGTTGATAATAGAACCTCGAAACATGGATATAGTCGCTGAATCTCTAGGAATGGTTTGGAGGTTACTATGTGAGAGGGGCCGTGGCCGTGTCTCAGTGTAGTCTCATTGATATCATGAGCAATCATTTCGGGTTTTACATGTCATTTCGATGACCACTCAATCATGTCAATTTCTGACCGGAGTTCCAGGAGGCTGGAGTCAAACTTGGTCTTTGGCGGATTCCAGTCAGACGTAATTCAAAGGAAGTATATGGCAGTAGTTCCGTGTCATGATATTAACCGGGCCGTAGTTCCCTCCGCAAGCCTGGATGTAGTAGATTATTCAAAAGAGCTAACAAATCATTGAAATTCGTTCGCACTTCAGGTAACGGACAATTTGTCTAGTCTCAACTATCTCTACTTGAGACTTAAAAATTACCCATTTCACCTGAAAGTTGCAAACGGATTCAGTGATTTGTTAGCTGCTTTTGAATAAGTTGAGTATATATGATTTTCAAACTCTCTTTGCAGACGTATTGAATACAAACTTCGGTGATGGCAGCAGCTACTATCTCGCCGGTGTGACACTTATCTCAGCATGCCCTTTAGTTCTGGTGAGGGGCAATCTCAAATGGTGCAAAAGGGGTCGGGAACTGGCACAGGATAATCATGAACCATGAGGGAGTGAGAATCTTGGATGTCAAATGATGAAGCGACAAGATGATGGGGTACATCTTAGGATGACTATCCTAAACCAAGGAGGCCTATAACTACCACGGCAGCTTGGAAAGGCTTATAGAATAATGAGCTCAAAGAAAATGAACATTTAGCAAATAGTGTACTCTATAGACAACAGTATTTGCTTATTCTATAATTTAGATGTTCTTAAAATAATTATAAAAAGTTACAAATGCGCATGCACTGACTTACTATGGTGAATATGTTAAGAATGTCCCAGGAGAACAGGTTCAAATATTGACTCACAACCTATCGAAAAAAGTGTGCCATTTGTTTCTTAGTCAGAAATAGGAGAAAACTTTACGGAAAATCCTAATTTGTTATTGCATTCGATAACCCTGCAACCATACCTGTAAAGATAAGACACATTAACTTGATTGTATTGTTACATAGAGCTTAACTTACTTTATGTTGACTTTAATGATCTGAGTTTTTCTTTGAATTTGTTACGTGAGCACATGAAGTAGTTTTACCAATATATGAAATATGAGCTTCGTAGTGCATGTTCTTTACATTGAATCAATTAGAGGAAAACTGTGTCTGTAACAGCTTTATTTTAATATTTAATCTTGATAAGACGCGTATATGCGTGTAATTAGCAGTTTGTGTCCCTTTGATTTGTACACTTCCCATAATTCAATTGTTTGCACAGGTTGGTATGTAAGTGTGTATATATATATACAAAAAAAATACGCCAATACAAGTTCACGCTATGGAACCAATGTCACCAAAGCCATATCAGCAGATGGTTATCACGAATTTTTACCAACTCCTTTGTTAGATTTCTTGCTCCGAAATTGTTTTAGACGACTGCTCTACTTTTATGGAAAGACAGTGATTTGTTTCAGTACATTGGTCATGTTCAATATTTTGGAAATATATTTTTTAAAGGAAAGAGTTTTTCTAGGGCCAAAATCATATGTTGAGTTTAATTGATCTTGTCATTTTTCTTCGTCGTGTAATTATACTTAAATATTTTCTTAAAAGAAACACGATATGTTTTCAACGGTCTACTTTTATTTAGAAATATGAAAAATCGTTTTAGAAATATGAAAATCGGAACTGCTTTGGCTTGCGCGTTAACCATATATTTTTACATTATGTGTTTTGTCGATTGACTTATCTCCTTCTTGTATGTATATATTATTGAGTGATAGATAGATAGATAGATAGATAGATAGATAGATAGATAGATAGATAGATAGATAGATAGATGACACTTTACATTGTCAAGGCTGTCATTAGACAAGGTTGAAATTTTACTCTTTTATGATTCTCTATTTGGAATGAGAGGATAACTGACTAATATATATCAAACTAAGAATGCTCGATGTCAAAAAACCATAAATGCGATGTTGGCCATTTTTCAGTCTCTTCGAATAATTTTAAATACTCAAAAACTATGTATTTCAGAGTATTTGACCATTAAGGCTTGTTCGTATTGTTTCTATGTCTCTCTACTGTTGTAACCTTGTGTCTGTATTTCTACTAACAGCCCTCGGTGAATGACCATGGCTGTACATTGGAAGTCATTATTAATAAATAAATAATTAAAAAATAAACATGTACGTGTTCCCGTATGGCTTTGGAAATTATTTTTCGGGAAGGGTAACATTTTGAGCGAATTTTTGTCTCTTAGATAGCGATGAGCTTAGTGTTTCATTTCTCTGTAAACTTAAAAAGTACGATACCGTTGAACCAATACAATACCACAGAAGTTGTCGACCTTTGAACTAATTATGGCGTAACCGTACCAATTTTTGTACAGAAACTAGGCTGAAACCGAAACTACATACAGTTTACTACTGTTGAAGTCTTGCTACACACCACTCTATAATAGCGTACTCCATATCTGCCAAATTTTATGAAGAAAATCTCTCTCGTTCACTGCCGCCACTGAAATCTCCGAACAGCTTACTCTTAAAGCGACGACGAATAACTACAGAAGGGCACGTGCGAATTAGTTTTAGTAACATCATTTAAAATGTGTATAGTTACAAAAGCTAGCGGTAGGGATATCAAGGGATGGCAGCCAGCAGTAGTTGAGACACTGGCGCGTTGTGGTCGAAATGCTTGCCTAGATTTTGTAAACATAAATATCACCGTAAGAGGCACTATGTAAAAGGCCTTGGAAAGTCATACTATGTTTTATTACTTCGGCTATTGAACAACCTTCCTCAACATTCACAATCATTATGTTTACTGTACATGCAGCAAAAAGGCAACTAGAAGATGTAAAGCTAGTTTCTGAAGATCCAAAGTCCAGTCTATCAAGTACGCGGCTATAGTAATTTGACTCTCACTTCTGATGACCTGACCCCACCGGTTCAGGCCGATCAACGTTTTGGGTAATGTGATGACAGTAGATTGAGTTAAAAGGCCTCAATGTTTTGTAAATACATGTATGGACATATTGAGAATTTGACGCGGGAAAGCGAAGGGCGCACTGCCAGTCACATCGTTGGGACCAATTTGTGAAATTAGGATAAAACCAAAACGGCTCTTAACTACAATGGAAATCTTCCTTATCACCACACAAGAATAGCGTGCTACATTACTGCAAAATATTTTGAAGAATAAATGGTAGTGTTTAAAAGCACTGGAATAAAACCAACATATCTACAAGGATGCTACCATAATGATGTCGCATAATAATAATGGATTTTCCAATATCGCTATATCTATATTTGTGCTGTTGAAATTCAACGCATATTTGTGTGCAATCCTTCTGCGGGCTGTCAAGAACTATTTTACATGTACAGTCCGAGGATTCAAGTGGAAGAGGGGAACGAAGGAAACCGTCAGTAGCCGATGTGTTGGCTGGCGAAGCTGGCCCCCCCACTTCAGCAAGGGTATTTTTGGGACATGACTTAGTAATGGAGTAGTTAAGAACATCTCGAACATTTCACTCCAGAGTTCAAACAATTTCTGCATATTTACAAAATTAAATTAATTCAGTTCTAACATGATTTGAACTAATTTGGGACATTACAGCATTAAATTGTTCAAATTTATCAAAAATGTTAGGTGCCCTATAGCTGAAATTGGCAATATTACAAAGTATACATGTAAACAAGTGTATTGCAAAAAAAGAAGAAATGAAAAAAACCCCAACAGATAAGCGTACATTTGCAGATTAAACCCACATAACTACACTATGCAATCATCCTAATTTAGTTCAAATCGCGTTTCAGGTGTAGAAAGGTGCTTGTCATACTCTCGGTACAAAAATACTCCAGACTTTATCCAGTAAAATATATCCTAATAACGTCTTTGAGATTGTAAAAATTGTACTTGTCATTTCAGGTCTCGGATTTGGACTAATGCTTACACGAAGCCTTGGTTTCATTCCAAGATATTTTGACAAGTGGAGACTGGATGTCGCTTTCGCACTAGCATTCAACGGGGCAAGCACATGCGTATTTTTTATCCCTCCCCTATTTGACTACATAAAAGAGGAACACGGGAAAAGACCCACGTTCGTCATTCTAGCGTGTAACGCCCAGTTAGCATCATTTCTTTGGTATTTCTTCTACCGATAACGCAGCCTGACCAATCCGATAGCAACAACCAAGCACAAATCGATTGGAGACTGACTGCATTTGTTAAACACATAGTTTAACATGTTTTTGTTCCAGAAACCAATCTTCACGACTATGTGATCGCAATGTTCTTCATTGGTGCTGGTCACAATGTTGTTATCCTCCATCTTCAGCAGAGTGTTGTAGAGAGAGGAGCCGATGACATTGAGCTTCAGATGTTACCCATCTACCTTGACACCTCCCTGGTCATCGGTTGTCTCTTTTATGGCATATTTTCTTTGTCTTCCAAATGATGTGAATGTCAGGACGATACGAGCTCCAATAACATCACGAATGACCGTGATTACACCAACGAATTCGACATCCGTCTCCTTAAATTCGGCGTTTCCCTCGCTGTTGTCGGTCACACCGGTACCTTTAGTTTCCTTGCCATCTCATTCGCTGGTTTTATCGCAGTCACCATAATCATCGGTCTTGGGAGCGGTTTTTACCTGCCCTTGATGGTTGTTCTGGTGAAAGTGTTCGTTCATCGTGGAGCAGGCAGACGAAACCATGCAAAGAGTCGATGGAGAGTAACTGCCGCTCTTTGATTTGCTTTTCTGCATTCGCGATTGAAACCCTCTTTTGATTACCTATTGCTAGTAGGTGTAAAGATCTACATAATTATTATCGTGAGGCTCAGGGTAATATTTCGATGTGGCAATATGTGCTATTATAGTTTTATATTTGACCAAACAAAAACCTGAAGATAAGACTTGTGATTTAAACGCCATGGTCTGTGTGCTGTTAATGTATCCACACTAAACTTTTGTTTGAAAAAGATAAATTTATTCCAACAGAATGGCAAATAAAACAAATCTACATGACTGTGAATGTGTCGAGCGAAATATCAAAATTACAAAGCCACCTGTCTATTAAATAGTCATTGAACTATAAAGGAGAGAAAAAATATCAATAAATCATATCATTATACAGTATGAATGCGTTCCAGATGCGTCGTTTAAAAGGCGTAGAAGACTTCGTGATAAATTAATCAGCTTTTTTCATCCTCTCATTTGTGAAATACAATGTATTCATATATGAAGAATATGAAATTTTAATTGGATGACATATGATTGGGTAACTTAAATCCCATCAAGATTAGCTGAATTTCTTTTACTTCAAATTGTGCGAGCCAGCCAACCCGGCTAATGCTATGCAAGATGTATGTAGCGCCCTCATAGTAAGTTACCATTATTATTTCGTCTTTTCCCTTTATTCTATGCAGATATTCTTAATGAGAAGCCGGGTGACTACAACAGTTCTTACTTTTTGGCTGGCGTATCCTTACCGTTGGCATGCATCATTGTTATGATCAGAGGCACCGCGACCTTGCTCTGTGATGCCGGACAACGCCTGCATAAGAGCATCAGAAGAAAACCAGCGTCGAAGTACAATGCAGATATGCAGATGGAGACCCCAAATCAGTCTCAAACATCCAATATCAACATTGTTCATAATGAAACACACATTCACACAGGCGATGATGGAGTCAACAGAGCCCATGAAATTAAAGTTGCAAAAGACAAACGTCCGGCACTTCAGAGGGCCCACTCTGCACCTGATTATTCAGCGGCCAACTGGTACTATAGTGCACGAAAAAACAGAATTTCAGTCTCTAAAATGACATGAATAATCTATGCGGGTGGAAGATTATTACAACAGCGGTTACGGACTGGAAGATTATTACAACAACGGTTACGGACTGAAGTTGGGTTCAACAAATATTCAGACTTAATGTCATATTAAAAACGCAGATGTTGGCCATACCAATGTAAATAATGTGGAATGTTCATTCTACTCAAGTATAGACTTCAACTTGAATCCATTTAATATGTAAAAGTTTTTTCTAGAATCAAAAAATATTGAAGTTTAGCTTTATGATAAATAACAAGCAGTAGTTGACAATAATTCTGCCAGTGCTCTGAGGAAGCCTATTACAAAGGTGAGCAAATTCCACGTTTAAGGGTATTTAGGAGACACTGTTGGACAGTGTTTTGTGTACAAAATTAAAAAAGCTTCACAATAGTACAGCTATGTTTCCATGCTTTGTTGGAACTGGTAATCAATGACGCCGCATAATATCTAGAATTGTTTTCAGAAACGGCGCATTATCATTATACGAGTTACTTAATAATATGTAAAATGGTAATTCCAAACAAAGCATTACATCGTAAAATCGTTTTTAGCTTTTCAGACAAAGTTACATTCTCATAGTCTGATTTCATTAGTTTACTGTTGCAGGGGATTTATTGGTATCATGCATTCCTCCCCTTAAGATATGAGAAAAAACTGATATTAAAATGTTTACCTAGTAATCTCAAATTTTACTAAATATCGCCGAGCAAGACTATGGTGAAAAACCAATCATTGTTTTGTAAACCTCAACTCAAAGTTTCCCTATAACTTGAACTTCTTCTAATCTAATTTTACAAATGGCTGAAATGACGAGCAAATATGCATATTGATATTGTATTGGCCGGTAGCATGCCTTACTGCCGTTTGCGTTAATAAATATAAAAATAGATAGTAAAGGAGCATTTATTTAATGAGACTTACGGCCTCTGTGCAAGGGATGAATTACCCAGAATACATTTATCAAATATGGTCAAATCGCCTATGACATCTCATTTATATTGAATAATTCCAATTAATAATTAAGTAAGATGTATATTTGAAACATTATATATTCGAAGTGTCTTATTTTCCTTGTATCATCCTCCCCCCATCTTATTAAAATCAGATGTAGAGTACGGCAACGTCTGTACTTGGGCGGTGCTCTCTTGCTGTCGCCTCACTACGTAGTGAGAGTCGACAGCAAGGAATACAGCGTACGCGTAAGTGGGCGTCGCCGTACTCTATATTTGATTTTAATCAGATTGCATCCTCCCCCCGGCATTAGATCATGTTCACTATCATATGGAATGAATATGTCATTATAAATACGATTGTCATCTTGAGTGGTTAGCTTCTGTTCAAAACATTGATTTGGAATATTCGACCCTTAACTCGTCCTTCCTCGAACTCTTCCGAGACCCTACCTACCCCTCTTGCAATTGACTCGGCTGTCTGTAAACATAGAACAGCGGTGATTACAGAATTCAACATTTGATTGACAAATTCTGGCTCTATTCGACAGATTCAGTCATATGCTTATTCCCTTCATTGACCACAAAGGCCTTCATTGTGAACTTGAACAAGAACGGTTCCTTGTGATACAATTATTTTGTAGCTGCATTTACTTCGACGAGACTCGTGGTGGTTATGAAGGTGTACATGTAAATCATACCCTCTTTCTCAGAAACAAACGTAAATCTGTAGAGAAGTACAATCACGTGATCATCAGATCAAGCGCTGATTTTGTGATCAGGCAACCTGTAATCAAGAATTGGATAGTCAACGATTGAAAGCATGACACAGCGCCAGGTCACAAAACCAAACACTATAAGATTGGCATCTCATAATTTACAACCCAAGCCTGGATTCAAGAACCGCTAGCATGCGTATGTGTGTGTACAGTCCCAGTCCACGCCTTAAAACAGTTTGCTACCTACGCCGCACAAGTACAACCCAAGGACGCTGAGCAAAAGCCCTAAGCTGGATACTATTAGAATTAAACCAACGTAGAACAACAAAGATTCCAAGACGATTGTAAAATATTTGAGCCATAACGTCAGTGCGGGACCAATTTTATCGCTTCTCAGAGTACTTACAGATTTATAATGTTCTATTTTTATGCAGTTTCAGAACACCATAAACATTAATGACGGTACATTTCTTGAAACACGTTGTAGTACGCAGATAAACTAAATTCTTCCTTCGGCAATTTTTAACGATACAATTATTGTAAAACACGTCGGTACTAGTAGCGTTTCATTACAAATTCGACTTTCGCGACCTGTTGCCTTATCGCTTGCGGCAACAATGCTTATAACCTGTCCCAAAATGAAACAGTATTTACATTTGGAAATTCAAAATAAACACTTCTTTGAAAACGTTTGCTGCGAAACAGTTCATGTTTTAAACAACGCGACATACCATTCGTCAATTAATATGTATACTGTCCCATGGCGCTAATAGGAATAACCAATGAGAGAATTCGTTACACGCAAGAACATAATATCTATTAATGATTAAACAAATCAATCCCACCCTGGTGTTCTGACATTTCTTGAGGACTAGGGACGCCAGAGAAAGAAGGTCTGCCCATGCATAGTCACATTTAGTCCGTCTCACCAGACGCGTATACGTCCCGACAAAAGACCTTCGCGACAACCTTTGAAATAACCGATGCTAACAACAGTGCCAATAAGGGTCCCGAAGACCTGCCAAACGAACTAACTGAAGAAGATACACCGTTGAACAGATCAAATACACCTCAAGACACGAACAAACCACAGGCCAGGTAAAAGGCATTTTTTCTCCTTTGCTTTCACAATGCTTCTCTAAAGTTGGCCCCTTTCGTATGAATCATCAAAACGTATTTGTTGATACTGCGTTTATTCACCATTTGCCGCGATTTAATATGGCGCACTGGGATCTTTTTGCGTGGTTGCTATGGATCAGTTACAGATCTTACCGTTAATGTTTCAGGAAAACGCTCGGCACACATTTCCGAAATGCAGAGAGACGTCAAAAACCGGTCGCGCTATCAGTAAGCGCGAGGTGACGACGTCGATATGCAAATTAGGTAGCCAAAAGTTCAAAACCCTAAGGCATTTTAAATCTTTACATTTGAACCAAAATACTTGCATAGGGTTTCATATATATTTAACACATTGCTACTGCACTACACACACAGGTAAAATTGTTTGAAGTCTGCTAGAATTATGATGTGAATTAAGTATTCTCAATTCAAAACATTCACCTTTCTCAGTTCTGTATGGCCTGAAGAAGTTTGTGGAAGTGAGTTGTGTTAATCTCCATTCTGAAACATGCTACTATTTTTCAGAAGATATAATTCTACAGAATGAAAGTTTTTGTAAACAGTTATGATACAAAAAACGAATGATAAGACTAGGTGACCAGCAAACAATAGCAAATACTATCACAGAAGAAAAAACAAAGAAAATATTTTCACCTTTATTACGTTTTACTAAGATAGTTGGCTCGTTCATAAAAGTATTCAAACACTGTCCCAACCTCAGGATTCATAAAACTGAAATAGAAGGAAGGAAAAAAATTGCATGTGGGAGAAAGGACATCTTATGAAATGATGTGTGAAATGAATCTGAAAATTGACCTGTGGATCATGAAAAATATGTTTCCTGGAGAGAGAGAGAGAGAGAGAGAGAGAGAGAGAGAGAGAGATTTCAAACAATTCTGGTATGTCAACAACATGTCAGATACTGTGTTTGCATAGTTGTTGTTTTCTAGTTTCGAAGAAAAAACTCACCCCTGTCAAAAAGCTGCTATATATTACAAAAAAAAAGTTTATTTATTGGTGCCCTGGTCCCTGGTATGACCATAACCAGGGAGCTGATCAAAACACATGATACTGCCAACATTGGGAAATACTAGTAAAATGTGTCACAGCTGCGATGATGAGGGACATTTGGTTGGTAAATTGACTCCATGTTCGTCTCAAATTTTCATAAAGGAAACATCAAAATACATTTTACATAGTTTGTGGCCAAAAAATACAAAAGAATACCATGGTATAATCACAAAACAACAGTCGAAACTCGGTGGACGGTTCTCTCACGATGCACCACTTAGTGTAATGGCATGCAGAGTAAGATGACCGCGAAGCGGGGCTGTCATTACCTGCAATAATTGTAGCCTTGGTTGGCCATGGTGCTTGGGCTTCTGTCGTGCCGCTCGCGCCTTGGTTTGGGCAAGGCGCGAGCCGCACGATAGAAGCCCAAGCCCCACGGCCAACCAAGGCTACAATTATTGCAGCTAGGGCCGTCATCTGCTCTGTGAACCAATGTAAGCACCACAATGGGGCATGCCATAAAATTTTCACGAAGTCATGGCAACGGGGATGGTGTGAGGCTTCGATGAAGGTGATTTGTAGAGTTATGTACTGTGTACAGTGTGTCGTAAGTAATTGCGTATCTGGCTGCTCTACACGGCCGCCGGTACGGCCGGGGCAGGTATAGAGTACTCAGAAATAAGCCATCTGTTTAGACTCGAGTTTCGAGGAAAGTCTATACCGTTATCACTCTTTCTAACTCTCTAGTCGACTCTGGATCCAAGCATTTATCGCCAAACCTGCACAACATAGACTTTCACAAAGTACAAACAAAACATGTCACGATGTCGGCACCGCGCGGCGTTCAGAAAAGACGATGGGTCAAACATGATTGATGACGGCAAATTTTTGGTAAATGGCTAGATATTTGGACAGTCTAAATCCTGACAGAAGAGTATGAATTTAAATACGATATATTTATCTCTCTCTCTCTCTCTCTCTCTCTCTCTCTCTCTCTCTCTATATATATATATATATATATATATACATTACAACACATCAAGAGAGAGAATATATGATGATGTAATGATCGCTACAGAGAACACATGTAGCGTGAAACTCAGAGTAGCGCCTAAGTCCCGTTTTCTACTTGTTATCAATTTCACCTGATATATATATATATATATATATATATATATATATATATATATATATATATATATATTTATAAAGAGAGAGAAAGAGAGAGATAGATAAAATGACATGATTACCAGTCCAACCGCCAAAAAGGGCGAAGCAGCAACTTGTGAGCAAGAAACGAATATTAAAGTGACTGAAATGGTGCGATGCTCACATTCACATAACCAAACGAATTACACTGGGTGCAATATCAGTTATAGCTTGATCCTTATGTAATGTGAATGTGTACTGTCCTGGTCCTCGCCTGAACGCAGTCTATCTCGTGCAACATGGTACCAACCAAGACTGTCGAGCATAATCCCTGGAGAACATTTCGCTTGATCAAATGTAAAACTGGACCTAGATTCCACAAAGATTGTAAACTACATGTATTCAATCAATCGCATCGGTGTGGGCCAGCCGGCGGGCCAGCATCCCTTAATTTTTACAGCATACCAATTTTCCATATACATGCGGTACTAGTAGCAAAATTGTATTGACATCAATAGCAATACCCTTCTTGTTTTATGTTATACTACGCAGATAATCTAGGTTCTCCATAAATTGACAATTTTCCCACACAAATCTGAATGTGAAACATCTTGATCCTTTATTATTGCAAATTCACCTTTCAACTTTTTGCATGGTCCTTTGCGACAACTAACCTGTCCCCTTGTAAACCGTATAGTTGGAAGTGTACGACACACGAAAACCTTAGGTGCGAATATAGCTCTTCCTTTAGACAACACGGAATACTAATCGTCAATAAATACACATTTCAGGATACCTTAGGAACGACCAATGAGAGCTCGTTATACGTCAGTACATTGTTTGAACAGAAGATCAAACCATAGTGTTCTCAAATTCCTATAGTGCCAAGGGCGTGAGAAAAGAAAACTGTGGCCATAGATAGCCACACTAATCCACCTTACCAGACTCACAGCCAACTATATTTGCGACAACCATCTGCCTGCAAAATGAGTCGAGAACGTCCAACCGAAATGGTCGAAATCAATGGTCAAACGGCTCCTGGCGCTCAAGATCAACTGTTGACAGAACAACAACCAAATGGCTCGGATAGGAGGTAAGAATCTATTGTTTTCCCTTGAGACAAATATGCTTGTCTAAATAAACGGGTTCCCTCTGGTGAACCATTAAGTATATGTTACGACTGCCTTCATTTGTTCTTATTTTCTCATACAAAGTGATCATTTCAGTACCACTAATAAAGTGTTAATCGGAGTAAACAGAATCAACTCTTCTCCTATAGCGTCTAACGTATTCAGGCATTCACTTTTATTATTTTTCACCGGATGATCTCTTGGGCCATAAATTATGGGGTATGAATTGACTGTAGGAAAATAAGACGTTTTTATATATGTTTGTGCAACCATCTATGTACGGAACTACTATAACGGCATGATTTTCATTTCAAAACATTGCTGGGAACTGGATGGACTCTGGGACCTTAATTTATAGGGTATGAATTAACTGTATTTGCCATTGTTTGAGCAAACGAAACGGGACTACCAATAGCACTATTACAATGTGATGATTTCCAAGCCTTACAGATACTCAACTGAGCATGGCACAACAAAACAGCTTCTAGTTATGTTTCATACTCTCTCAAATAAAAAATATCAAAGCACACAGTGGCAAGAAGTCCAAAGTTGTACCTTCACGGGGAAGTGGCCTATTCATGCCGGGCCTCGTCTATAAATTGCTGCACAATGAGTAAAATGACAGTGATACTTATCAACATCAAAGCGGAATTATCTAGCATGGCTCCACATTCTTGTTCCCAGGGGTCTCCGTAGTGCATATGTCATAAAAAATATTGAACGATTAGCTTGGCAAAAATATAGTCTGACAGGCTAGACAAGAATAGTCAATATATCTTCATTGTCAAACGCACTTAAACGATTGGGACTTTTACCTGTGCCAGCCTACTTGTTCAACGTCAGCGTATAAAATCACCGATCATCACTTGTTAAATGTGAGATATTTGAATTGTACAGAAAATCCTTGTGTCAACAATACATTATTGCGTATAATTGCAA
This sequence comes from Ptychodera flava, assembly GCA_001465055.1. Taxonomy (NCBI): domain Eukaryota; kingdom Metazoa; phylum Hemichordata; class Enteropneusta; family Ptychoderidae; genus Ptychodera; species Ptychodera flava. The sequence continues at coordinate 35,705 of LD367488.1, read as the reverse complement.
AAATCCTAGATCAATATATAACACTGTACATTTAAGAATTACATGATCAGCAATCTAACATGCGATGCATGCATCACGTTTTTCCCCTGAATTTTACTTACATACATTTCTCCATTTTATTTCACTCGAGACCTGACACATCAAAAAGCTTGGAGATCATGAGGAGAATAATTATCGTTTCGAGCTTCTTTGTTGCGATGTTCGGAGTAGGACTGAATTACAGCATTTGGTGGACACTGGACGACTTGAAGTCATTCTACGATGTTTATAACTTCTATCAAGACAGCGCAGATATAAAATGGATAGTTTACATCAATATTTCCATTACATTTTTCATGGGTAGGTTTATTTGAACTTCTCAGTCGACCAACTTTAAGATATGTAACCGCAATTCTGATTCAACCAACCCTATGGCTTGACAGATACTGCTGCTAAATGACAAAGGTCATGGAAACCCATCCAGGCGGTTTTCGGTACCATAATGATTCCGTACTCTTGAGATCAATGATTTCTCTTGTGTGATGTAGAGACCTGTTAAATACGGAGTGGTAACAACGGGTTTATCGTCGGCGGTCGCCTTAGCACTGTGACCATCACAACAGGTAACAGGAATTACTAGAACATTCTTCAATCGAGGTTAACTACACCGTTGTACCAAAAGAAGATCTTACGTTTTATTTGAATAGTTTCTCTCCATCACTTTTACAGGTTTAGTTACCACAAAATTTATGGATATCGAAAATAAACGTTATCATTATTTGGTTTGTATCGGCGGTGTCATATCGATGTTTGGCCTCTTTTCGTCCCGCTATGCAGGTGACGCCACCATCCTCTTTGTAACCTACGGATTTATAACAGGTAGGAATCGTGGATTCCGTTTAACTACTTTAAAGCTGTTTTCTCATAGCAAATGCATATGTATATCGTATCTTGTAATTCTTTTTTTGGCTTATGTTGAAAGATTCCTGTGATATCAATTAATATTATTCGATTCCTTCTCTCGTCCCGAAAGTTGACATTGGGAATAAATTGAGTCAGATGTTAGCTGATAATATCACGAATAAATAATTAATATATCTATTTCATCTTAGGTGCTGGATTTGGACTGATGCTTCCACCTAGCTTGGGTCTGATCCTCAAACATTTCAACACAACGGTATTGGTTGCTGTAGTTATGGTAGCAAGCATTTGCTTGTTATTCGTACCACGTTTATTAGAGCACGTCAAAGAATTGTATGGGAAGAGAAGCATGTTTGCTATTCTGACATGTCTATATGGTCAGTTAACATGTATTCTTCTCTTCCTGTCTCTTCTTTTCTTAATCTTTACTCTGGAAATTGAATTTCCTCAACGTCCATCTAACGGAAACAATGTGAAATGCTTGAAATGTAATTTTAATTTGCTGATAAAACCTCTGATATTCAACATGGTGATTGCTGCTCTCTTGATCGGTATGGGTCAAAACATCATGGTTTTACATCTAAAGCAGATTGCAATACAAAAGGGAGCTGGTGAAAGAGATCTACAAATGTCACCCATCTATTACGGAAGCGCTACGATATTTGGATTATTGTGCTACGTAATATTTCCTCCGAGATGCAAAGAAAGAGAAGAAGATAACATTATAAATCTGTGGAAATTCGGTGTGTCCCTCGTTGCAGCCGGTGTTGCCGTCATCGGTAGCGTTCAAAGTAATTCGTTTGGTGCATTTATTGGAATAAATATCATCAGTGCTGCTGGAAGCGGATTTTACCTGCCCTTGATGTTCGTTCTTCTCAAAGCGTTCTGCAAGGAACAAGAGAGAAGAAACGGAGGACAAACTGAGACTGATATCGAGGCTCTTAGATTTGTTATCATAGCGTTCGGAATAGGAGCTCTAATTGGACTATCCATTGGAGGTAATTAATCGTAAATTTCATATCATGATTAAAATCACAAGGATTTCTTCATAAATTTGTTGCATTGGGCTTTTTTCTGATGTTAACATTTTAGAATAATTTTCAAATGTTAACATATTAGAATCATGATACACTTCTGTTGTCCAGTGGCAAATGTTTTTTGACACATTCAAAATAGAATAATGCAAAGAATTGTCTTAATGTTGAACTATATGGGTCAGAATTGACATTATATTTCGGCGATTTACCTTTTTCAAAAAAAATGGTACTCCATTTCATTTGGAGATTCGACCATCAACCTGAATACAGGGATAACGCTAGATGAGAATAAATAAATTTAATTACCGAATAAATTGCTGTTTTGGTACATGCCTCGTAGTGCGAGGGTAAAGCACATAATGTGAACCGTCATTTCTAGACGTTGATACGTACGCATGCGTATTTGATGGATGGTGAAGTTTGCGAAACTGCAACGTTGTGTGAACACAGCCTCCATGAATAAGCAGTTCCAGTCTACAGTCCCTTGTGAAAACACCGACGTAGCTACTTTTGGCACGTACCGTGTCTTGTGCCCCCATCC
>LD367479.1:0-12590 GCA_001465055.1 Ptychodera flava | reverse complement strand
TTTTAACTTTTGATTGAATTATTACCGAATTTTGTCACAAAATGACTTCACGATAAGATAAATTAGACGTATAGTGCCCATGCAGTCGACGTGACCTAGTTTTACAGGCAACCTACGATAAAAACAGCCTGTAATCATGCCGCCGTATACACCAGAGAGGGAAATAAAATTCTAGAATATTCGTTTGTTGATCATATACAACATTAGCTTCGTAATCACATGTCTATATTTTTATGTACCCCACTTGCTGTTTAGGAAAACGGCCCTCAAATTTGATACCGTACTAAATGACGCAACATCATGTCAGTATACCTGCATTCACAATCACATGTAGAACGCATAACATCAACATGTTATGAAGTGAATCTAATTCATTATATTGTGACATGTTGACAAGTATATTGAGGCATTGTGGCCGAGATTGCCGGATGATAAGGTTACATTGGTATTTCAATTATATTACACCTGTGAAATGTTTTTCATTTTTGAGGTACTCTACTAACATACAAATCCAAAATATGCACCTGATGGTATATCAGTTAATAGTTAAAATGTCACCATTTTTAAACTCCCTCTTAGGCAAAAACACCATTTATTTGTGTCTGAATTGCTTGATCACGTGTCATATGCCGTTGAAGACACAAATGAACAACAGTTTGGTTAAAATGGAAACACTCCCTTGAGTCCATTCACACAGTATAGTGAATAGATCTTAGCATGTCGATTGCGCGACGCAATGAAAAACTATATACCTGTGTCTTAAAATAGAAGGTACCGGAAATATCCGGTTTATTCCTTTGCTCTGTGACGCACTACAACAATCTCGATCTTTTTTCTTCATGTTCTTCACCTATCTTAACTTAGAGCCAAACAGATTACATGGAAAGTATGTAAATTTCTCTCTGGATCATCATCAATGCAAGACTAAGCAAAAATGTAGCTACCCGATCCCCCTTTCCAAGCAAGTAGTCTCATTATCAAGAGATTACAGTAGCACTGGACGGAGCGATCGATCGTGGGAGGGATGAGACAAAGAAAGCGGAAAAAGAGCAAGAAGCTGGGGGCATTTTTGTTTTTTTTATTCAAGAAAAAATCATATGACTGAACTGAAATTGATTAAATTTTTTTAAAGAGTGTGCATGCTCCATCTTAGTCAGGAAAAAATCGGCCAATGTTTGACAGAAGAAATAATGCATCTTCGTGAAGTCCCCTTGCCAAAATAGGTGATGCATCTAAACTTATTCGCAAATGTACGCTCCAGGAGTTTTCTTCTCTGAGATCGTACCTGAAAAACAGTTTAATTTGTGAAACTAGCTCGCTGCACAATATATGCAACGATGACGAAATGAAATAAACTGCTAAAGGACAAAGTACAGTCAGTGCCAGTGGGAATCAAACATATTTCGCAATGGTAATTAACGTGTTGAACATCTAATCCGGGAGGGTGGGGGTACAAATTTAACTTTTCGTTAATAATTACTGAACTTTCAGTAGTGTCACCGAATGAATAATGAAGGTAAATTTCACGTGAAAAATAAATCAGACATATTGTGCCAATATTCTGCAGTGACCTAGTTTAGCAGGCAACCCACAAAAAAACCTCAGGCTGTAGTTATGCCCCTGTCAACGCCAAAAGGGTGATTAGAAGTTTAGAATATTCGTATTTTAATTTTATACAACATTGTCTGTGCATTGACCGTGATCACGTGTTCATATTATTATGTACCCAACGTGATGTCAAGGAAAAACTGACCCTATAAGCTTGAAATCGTAACCAATGACAGACCATCATACCACTATACCTGGATTAAAACCACGCGTCGAACGCACGCAGTTAGGGAACTTACTATGAACTGATAAGATCGGCATGTTTTTTTTTTTATCAAGGCAATGTGTCAGAGACTGCTAGATGATAAATTAGGTATTCTCAATTATTTTACTTCTGCCTGCCACAATTGAGTCAGACCTTAAAATAGGGACGCCAGACACTTGTTTGCTGTTGTGTGTACAGTCTACTTAAAAAGTTATGATTTGTTTGTATTAAACGTGACTAATTTTTTGGACAAATGATCAAAAGTCGAAAAAAATTTGGGCTCAGTCATTTTGTGTGCATCCATACAAAAACATCGCAATACATTACTTTACCCATAATTGCCCCAAATATTTTTAGTTCAAAATATTCATGAAGGAAGCTGCAAGGAGCCTTGGTTCCTTCAATAGAGAGATTCAAAATGCAAACAATTTTATAAGAGAAAGCCAATTTTTCCAATTTTCACAGTCACACTTCTTTTGAAAGTCTTTGCAACTTACGTATAAAGTAAGATTTCAAATATGAGGGTCATTTTTTCTAAACAGCAAGTTGGGTTCACCACAATACAGAAATGTGATTACGAAGTTAGTGTTGTAACGATCAATATACGAATATTCCAGAACTTTATTCAACTCTTTGGTGAAGACAGCGGCATCCTTATACGTTGTTTTTATCGTAGGTCGTCATAGAACTAGGTCAGTTCACCTGCATCGGCACCATACATGTATGTCAAATTTATTATCGGCACCATACATGTATGTCAAATTTATTTCCTTATGGAGGACACTCTATTTTGGATCATTCAGTAATAATGCGACCAAAAGTTAAAATTACATACCCCATTCTTTGCTTGAATATAAGGGCGTAATGCACTGAAGATCACAAAAATCAGATCTATGACTATGGTTTGTCATCATTGAGACAGGAAAAAACAGCTGTATAATTTTTATCTTTTTGTCAAGAAAACTTTGACATACATTAAAAGGGTATCCATTGTATGCAAAACTACTTGAGCTTGTGTAAATTGGAATCTGGAAGACTACGATTTCACAAGAGTTTCGTATATTATCATGAATGACGCCACTGAACTACCCCATGCTGAGTTACTGCTGTTATCATGCGCTTCCCTTTTATACCTGTTTCGTCATCGGAAGAGGATTCTAGAAGCATAGCTAGTGAGCCTATCAGAATAACGTATAGAATGACCAATCACAGCCATCATATCTGAGCCAAAGAACCAATCAAAGAGAACATGTGTAGCGAGTTACATGACTATTGCGCAAACAAAATAGTATTTAAGAAGGATTTGCACTGCTACAATACCACTATTTATACCAAGATTTGATGTCCAGGTAAGGTAAATATTTTGATAAGGCTCTTCTGCATGGCTGTCATTGTAATTGAAACATCCAATGCGTCAAACTTGTAGTTATATCGCAATATAATGACACGGGGTTTGTATGAGGTTCCAAGTAATTTTAAAGATCCGCAATACTTGTGTATTGCGCGAGAGATTATTATCGTTGCAAGATCCCACCTGTACCTGTGTCCAAAAGGCAATCATTTGGCAGACTTCTGAGAAAGCGTGGTAGTTTGTGCACTATTTTATTTGAAGATGAAATCGAATTTCACGAAAAGCATGTTTTTCGCAGAATAGAAATGCGGAAATGTCATTGTGTATGATATGAACGCGTTTCCAAACGACATGCAGCAAGCACTTACAAACGTCAAGAAGTTTCCAGAAATATATGAATTTTTTTTGTCACGTTATTCTTAGAGTTCTAAATAATGGAGAAAATTCGAAGAACAGGGCACCAATACAATGGACGAGGTAAGCTTCACTGAAGCAATAAAGGACGACGCTCGCCACAAACGTTTATAGCTCCGACAACTAGTTGTCTCAGTTTTGGGGGCAAGGGCGCGGGGAAAGACAAACTCTTTAACTGTTCAAGCGTTAGCTGAGCTTGTTAATTTGGCTTTTCTCTCGCCCGAGCCTGCAAATAAGCATGAACGGTCAGAGCGAAACCCTTTATTCCCATTATTATACCGATAAACCAAAGAAAATATCAAGTTCTCTGCTTAATTCAGTAAATAGTCACTGCACAGAAAAGCGGTCAGGATTGACATGCACGTACATGCCTTTGTCTGCGCGCTCGTTTGCTGTGATACTCTGATAATCTGATAGGCTTTCTTCTCTTAGCTTCCTTTTTAACACTCTTTGCATAGATGCACTGCATACCACCCGTAAACGAGATTCAATGGTTAAGGTCGCTTTTCGCAAATATTCGTGGACATGTGTCTTTCAATTACACAGTTTCACCAGCTTGAAAATTACACATAGAACGAGCATAAAAGTGCGTTGACAATTAGAGAGACTTTCATTAATCAATTAGCGCCACGTCACGGATGGACCATTACTAATAATAGTCTGATATATCGGTTTGCAGCAAATTCCACTCAGAGTTTGTGACTGCTGAATATTTTCGCAGAAGGCAAATTAACTGTAGAAAAAGAAAGATATAAACTTCTACTTGATGTAAAAGTCCGGACTGTTTTCTATAACTTTGTATCTCAGAATAGATTTGTGTGTGTACCAACTATAGGTTCACAACATCCGAGGAATTACATGGGAAACTTCATGTGCTGATAGTAATACGCTCGTTACACTATTAATTTGCCCTCCCCCCTCAAAAAAAAATAATAATAAAAAAAATTAAAAAAAAAACCAAAAAAAAAATACAAGGAACAATATTTTTGCTTGAGATACTCGAGAAATAATGAACTTAAATACTGACATATTGACACACGGTAACATACGGTACACAATCGTGTTAGCTCTAATGAATTTCTAGGGACATGTTACGCTGTAATTAGGATTCATTGAAGTTTACGTTTTTGTCAAGTGATGCAAGAGCCTTTGTTTTGATTAACATATCTGTTTATCCATTCCAAGGTGTACCTCCAAACAACCATCGCCTTGGTGGAAATAGAAGAGGAGAGAGACCTATACGTGTGCGCTACAGTTTGTTGAAAATGTGTGAGCACGGAGTTTCTCCGAAGTCACTGCCTTTTGAGGAAATTACTATGGCAAAGATGAATGATTACTATGGAAACCTTTCCAGGTAAATTTCCTTGACAAGCCTGTATCATAAATGAAAATAAATTAGATTTAAAATCCTGAAACGAAAGCTAATAATGCGTATGTTCCGGAATGAGTCACTGAGCACTAGTATAGAACGCTGCTTGACATGCACATACATGCCCTGTCTGCCCGCCCGTTTGGTTGTTAATCTTGTGAGTTTGGTAGACTTTCGTTTTTGGTTTTCAACACTGCTTTTTAACATCAGCTCCAATGATATCCTAGGGACACGTATTCATTGAAGTATACGTTTCAGACAAGTGAATTGTCTTTGTTTTCATTTACATATTTGTTGTAATGTACATTATCTGTTTTCCATTCCAAGGTTTACCCCGTACAATTATCGCCAGGATGGAAATAGAAGAGGAGAGAGACGTATACGTGTTCGCTATAGTTTGTTGAAAATGTGTCAACATGGAGTTTCTCCGAAGTCGCTGCCTTTTGAGGCAATTACTATGGCAAAGATGAATGATTAGCATGGAAACGTTTCCAGGTATACTTCCTAGAGAAGTTTTCTAATGTTAATGCTCCAGTCAAAAAAGGATTAATCATTGTGTAACATTTTCAGGCAAAACTGAATATGTAAGATAATTTCGTATTTTAAAATCATTAAAAGTAATAAATTGTTATTTGGCTCTGTTTGTGAGTTTGTTATTAGTGTCTTCTGTCACATGTTTCAGATTGATTACAACATCTGCTAAAGATCTTATCGTAGACCATTCCACTTTGCTCAAACTTTCCTCAAGCATTCTATCAACCATTCTCTTTCAAAATCAAGTATAAAAATTGGGGTCACCGTGCAAACTTTGCTAGCAGAGGAACAAATTACCCGATAGTTACCGATATTTGAAATTCAAAATGGCCTCCATCCCTGATTTCCACAAAACCAAGCTCATGAAAACTTTATTTACTCCATAAGCTTCAAAATAAGTCCCCGCAAGTGGTAAGCCAAAAGAATGTTGTTAAAGTTAGAGAATCCAAATATTTGTCTTCAAGGCGCATTATACCTTAAAGAGGCATTATGAGTTTGCAACATTTTTGATAAATCATATTTTGATGCCAACGCTCAGTATTTGACCTTGAAATGATGGCTCTATTATATGAAATCGCGGGAAAGAAAAGGATTATTTCAGGACATTGCTGTCACATTCCTCTAAAAGTTCACATTTGAAGTGGCAGAATATACTCAGCTATTAAATTTGCAAGATACTAGTAGTTAAGATAATCATACATTTTACTGTGGAACATTTCTTGCCAAAACAATATTTGTCTGCACATACCTTTTTTGTTATGAATAAAGTTTTTCTCAGTGCTGTCACTGTATTAACCCACTACTATAGCATTAGAAGTCTATATTCAGAAGCATTATGTTTGAAGCATGTATCAAGCATTAAACGGTTACAAAGAACAAGTGTAGCAGAATTAAAAATAGTAAAATTCATTTTGAATTTTCAGTATAGTAGTACACACAAACAACACTACTAAATGTGATACCATGTTTATACCGTGTTTATTCTATGCTGCAACTGCAGACAAAGTTTTAAGCACATGTTTTTTTGAACAAAAAATTCCATGTTCAGAATGTAAAGGTTGTAAGAAAGAAATTACCGGATTTTTCTGATAATTGGCCAACCCAAATGTACAAAAAGATGGGCGCTTATTTTTTTATTGTAGTTTTGCCTGATATTTACCAATGGCATTTCAATTTGCCTTAATACTAAACATTGAGATTTTGCCAAATACAAAATGTTTCGCATTGGAGTCACTTAATATGACTGTATTACTGTCAGTACTAATGATTTCATATCATCAATGTTGGTCTTAAAGTCAATAAACACATAATTTGCACATTATGTGCATTTATCGCTCTACAAGTCACAGTAAAAGCAAATAGGTGGCGGTTTCTCAAATTAAAAATATTATAATTAGAGAAAAACATTTAAACAGCCATTTAAAAAGTATGGGTAATTTTGCTATTGCTTAAAGGTACAGATCTGAACTTTATACGTAATATTCAAAAATATAATATTGGCTATTTATTAGAGCCAAAATTTGTAATTTTTGCGTAAATTCTAGAATAAACCTGTAATTAGAACCTTTCTCTGTAAAATGTAAAATAATGTTTGACACAGTATCCAAGCTTTTCTAACTTTTCTAAATGGGACATTGTTTCTCATCGTACAAATACCTTGATACGGTGGTTGTTGGTATCAGCTACAATCACCCTGCAAGGTACATCATCTATCAGTGCTAAACCAGTTGGGTACTTCAGCCCTCTCCTATCACTCTCAATACAACAAACAAACTTACCGCCAATATCAAACTTCACTAGACAGCTAGGATTAGACATAGTAAGGTAGACATATTTATCGTCCTCAATCGCGATTTTCCTAGGGCATCCCAGCATGCCATTTCCATACTCAGAGGCAAAGAAATACAGATATTGATCATCTGAACTGAATACCTGGACAAGCTTGGTTACGTAGTCTGCTACAAACACCATCCCATTGTTCCCGACTTTAACACCCACGGGCAAACCAAACTCCCCTTCACCTTTCCCCTTTGACCAAAATGACCTGAGATATTTGCCACTCCGGGTACAGATCTTCACACAGTGCTGTCCAAAGTCTGTCACATAGACATTGCCATCTGAAGGGCTAATACCCAAGCCTATAGGATCTTTTAGTTCGTGGTTACCAAAAGTCCTTATAACATGTCCATTCTCATCACTGACAACTACTTGCTTATTATTATTATCTAGAGTGTAGTATGTATTATCATCTGATACAGCCATGTTAAATGAATTCGATCTTGTCTACTTCTAAAATAAAAAAAATTCTGATTTTTTTGTATTTATTTAATTGCGGCTGAGTTGCCAGAACACACGTGATATATGTCATGGAAGACATAAATGAACAAAAAGAAGGTTAAATAGAAATACTCCCTTGAGCCTATACACACGTACCGAGAATAGATGCTATGATAGCATGTCGATTGCGCAACGCATTACAGTACCACCAGTGTCTGAAAATAGAAGGTACAGGAAATATCCGGTTTTATTCCCTCGCTCTGTGACTCACAACAATCTCGATCTTTTGTTTCCTTCTTTAACTACATCTTGCTTTACTCATAGCCAAATAGATTAATGGAAACGTAAAGTTCTCACTGTATCATTCCTTGGATAAAATATCCGATTCCCTTTTCTCGGCAACTAACCTCAATATCAACAGGTACAACTTGACAGTAAGTAAGATATTTCAAACTAAAATATACCTCCAGGAGTTGTTCTTCTCTGAAATGGTACCTGACGGGCAGCTGCATTTATAAAATTAGCTCGCTGCACAAGATACAACGACGACGAAATGAAATAAATTGCTCAATGACAAAGTACAGGCAGTGCCAGTGGGAATCAAAACATATTTCGCGATGGCGATTAGCGTGTTGAAGATCCAATGGGGTGGGGGCATGTAATTTTAATTTTGGTAAATAATTACTTAACTTTGTCACCGACTAAACAATAAAAGGTAAAATTCGCGGAAAAATAAATCTGACATGTGCTGATATTCTGCGGTGAACTAGTTTGACAGGCAACCTATGATAAAAACAACCTGTAATCATCCCCCTGTCCACACCAAAAAGGGAAGTAAAATTCTAGAATATCGTTTATTGATCATATACAACATTAACTTCGTGATCACATGTCTATAGGCCCTATATTTTTAAAACCAACTTCCCGTTTAGAAAAATGGCAAACAAGAAATTTCATTTGCTACACAGAATAAAATAACTATCAAAGGCAAAATCTTCAGGCTAAGGGAGCCTTCAGTAAGTACAGGGGTGGGCCGGTGGAATCGGGAGGGGGTCACTTTTTAACAGAAGATTTTAAGGCCAAACCTTAGAATGTCAATTTGATATTTCCTGAACTGATTCTTTTAAATACATACACATTATCGACAAGCTCCACAAGCAAAGAAGATGCATTGGTATCCCACATTAAATACCCTGAACAGTTAAAACTGAAGAAAGACAAGAGACGAAAACATATGAGACAGATGGCAAAGTGTATATCAATTATCAAATGTCTATAAATGCACAGATATTGTTAGTTTTTATGTTATATATTGGCAACAAATTGATCATAGTTCCCTCATAGACTACAATGCATAGTGAATCAACATTCGGTGAAATTCCAAAATCCACTTTCTTGCACGCATATGCACTTGTAACCACCCTATTCAAATCAATACATTAATATCAATAATTAAGCATACATAAATACACAGATTTGCCTATTTTTGATTTGAAAAACAATTATTCATAGCATCCTCATAGACTAGCATGTAAAGTAAATCAACATTTACAATGAAATCAAAAGATAAAATTTCTTGTACACAAATGCACGTTTTACTTCCCTCTTCAAGCAAAGTACATTTACATATATCATCAAACATATATAAATATACAGATATAGTTGTTGTGTGGGGGAAAATTGTCAATAGTTTTCCTGATAGACTCCTACATATTAGTATTTTTGGGTGAAGCACTAAATAAACCACATCTTGCTGTCTAGTTGCGCAAAATATGTTGACCCTCCTGCAAATGCTTGCGTGATAAATTGTAACCCTCCCTCCCAAAAGACCAGCCCTTCCTCCTGTAATTTCTGTCCATAACTTACATAACAGTTGAAACAATTGTTATGTAAATTAGATGATACTGTTTCAGTTATTAATGGGGAGAATACTGCAGTGATTAGGGGGTGGGTCAAGATTTAGAATGACGGACTAGGGGGAGGGTCACATTTTAGACACAAGGATAGGGGAGGGTCACATTTAACAGTACAGGTGCGCACAAAATTCCCCTGGCCTACCCGCGGCTGTAATTACTGAAGGTTTCCTAATGAAGCTGAAGCGGCTATTGTTGTTGCATCATATCACGTCTTTCACTAAATGCTTTGAGTAACAGGGGAGGGTTACTTTTTTTCATACACGGATAAGGGGGAGGGTCACTAATGTTTGTGCAAGAACTTTCGAAGGGTCACTATTTTAGATGCAGAGGTGTTTTGAAAAACACCCCTGTAATTTCTGTCTCAACTTAGTCCCTGACAGACCATCATGTCACTGTACGCGGATTCAAAACCACGCTTCCTACGCATGCAGATCGGAAACTTACTATGAACTGCTAAGATCGACATGGTTTTTTTTCGTATTGAGGCATTGTGTCAGAGGTTGCCAAATGATAAATGTGGCATAATCGAGTATCTTACGTCTCCCTGCCAACAATTGAATCAGACCTAAAAATAGGGAAGCCAGGCGGTATAATCGAGTATCTTACTTCTCCCTGCCAACAATTGAATCAGACCTAAAAATAGGGAAGCCAGGCACTTGTTTGTTCTAGTTGAAACAGAGTGGATTTTTGAAACTTAAGATAAACAATACGGGAAATGAAACTGTTTAAATGATGTCATATCTTGTCTACTTCCAAAGTTATGATATTTTGTATTAAACATGACAAAATTTTCGAACAAATGATAAAATATCGACAAAGTTTGGGTCTCAGTCATTATTTTGGTATCCATATAAAACATTACCTATAGTCGCCCCCGAATACCTTGTGCAAAATATCGTGCAAACTATTACTGCGCACCATCTCCCTGGGGGAATAGACGATATCTGGATTTAGAAACAGTGTAGTGACTCACAGTCCTCAAAGATAACACCCTTATTTATAAAAATGGAGGTTACATATTGCCAGGTATTGTCCCATCTTCCTCCCACCTTCCGCCTGCTATGCTTGTGTTCGTAAGGACACCTCCGATACACAGTGGTTAATTGCATACAATAAATTAACTTATCATATCATCCCATGTACATGTGGATATCATGCGTAATCAGACCCTCTCACACTGCTACTTCAATATCATTATCATTTTATGGTTTTGTTAGTGAGTTTTTGACGTATTTGACACTAGGCGAAGGTAACAAGTGTAGTTATTGCGTCACAGTAGTAAATTTGACGTCAAAGGGAATGACTGTAACCTCAATAAATGTAATATTTACCACAATGGCGATAAAATCAACCACAAAGGTAATAAAACAGTCAATTATGAATGTAACAACCCGGGACCACAAATGTAATACACAAATTAACCATAAATAATAAACAAATTAGCACTAAATGTTATATAACTCGACCATAAATGTAATTAACTTGAACTTGTATATTTGATAATTTATTTATCAATGCCCTGAGTAAATAATAACTTTAATACGACTATTGTAATGTTTTCTGAAACTTGGTTTTCTTTCCAAAACACAATCACTACATTGAGAACACTATCAGAAAACGGCGAGACACCGATGAAACTGTTAGACAAAGGAAGAGGAACGGCAGTTCTAGACACTAATGATTACATAAAATGCGTCAAAATATAACATTAAAACAGAATCGTTTGATACAAAACACGTTTACGAGAACGTATAGCTATATTTTAATCTAGTAAACACAATACGAACAATACCATGAACACAGGATCAGGAGACATCATATTGTAATGGTTGGTTCTTCTGAGCATGCTCAATCATTACATCACAGCTTTAGGATTTATACAAATTTATATGCAACCTCTGACCCTGAGTGACAATTTTGTCTTTAACTACTTCAGTCCAAAAGTTAGATGTAACAAGGGTGTTTCCTTTTAGGTTTGTAATGACTATTCATTGACAATGATCCGCCCAAAAGCTATTAATAGGACCGACTTCTGCATAAGGTGGAGTTCACAAGACCTTTGGTCCTTAGACCCATTTTTTAAAGTAAAACTAGCCGTATATTCAAATCTTGCGGCCTTTGACCCTGTCATTTTTTCTCCATTTGTAACAAAGAAGTTGCAACGTTCACCGTACTAGTACTTCTATTGTCAGCGTATTTTACGGTGACCCTGACACGTCACGTAAAATTATATTACAGAAATATAAACTCTTATTTTTCTGGACAGTGTCTTTAATATTTATGAGATTTATTTCCCCAAAACAAACTTAAATTTTAACGGATGTACTGTAATTATAAGGGACAGAACTCTATTTTGGACGAACTAAACTTTCTAATTTTGACAGTACAACTTTGATTTTAGTGGAAACAATTCTTATTATGAGAACAAAACTCTAATTCTTGTGGACGCAACTCTAGTTTCGACATACACAATATGACATTAAACTGGTCCAATAATCATTTCCATTCAAGGTAATATATTACCAGGTAGTAGTAAAGAAAGCGTGGACAACTGGGATGAAGTAAGAATTTTTACACCCATTTTATTCATTTATCTACATGAAGCGAAGGAAAAATTAACCATCCATGTAACTAAAGTATAACCCTGACCTATATATGAACTCACGCATGCGCAGCAGTGCATTGTCCTGAACTAAGCAGGGAAATTCCCTGCTGAGTCACACACAACATGTTTATACATGTACGGGAAATTCCGTGTGAGTCATCACCATCAAACTAGCCTATATAAAGGCCCGTTGTCAGTCCGGCCGGTCGCGGAGTCTAGCTGAGGTCTGAACTCGGAGTTCCTATCGGTGCGAACTTGTTCACCTGATAGATAAAATTTTAGTAATTTCCTCTGAACTTAAAATATGACGG
>LD367450.1:0-35579 GCA_001465055.1 Ptychodera flava | reverse complement strand
TTCATTGGTTACCGGTACAATACAGGATCCATTACAAAATTCTTCTGATTACATTCAAGGCATTAAATGGCACTGCTCCTGTGTACTTATCAGATCTGCTTCACATCAAACCTTCACCTCGCTTACTTCGATCAAATGAGAAAAGTCTTCTTCATGTGCCACGGTGTAACCTGCAAACGTATGGGAAACGCTCCTTCTCAAGATGTGCTCCCGATTTGTGGAACAGTCTTCCGTTGGAACTTCGCCAGTCGCCTACGTTGATCACCTTTAAAAAGGGCTTGAAATCGCATCTCTTTGAGAGAGCTTTTTGATTTTTGTGTTCTTGTTCAGCGCCTTAGAACATTACCTCGTAATGGATTTTGGCGCTATATAAATGCTTTTGATTGATTGATTGATTGATTGATTGCTCCTCAGAAGCTTCCTATAGTTTTGAAAATTGACTATTTTGGTTTCCTGGCTTCCCTTTCTACTGCGTGGTGAAATGCCTACATTCACCCCACTAAACATTATGCATATCTCATTATTTACAATTGATTTGGACAAGCTGAGAAGCTGTTTGCAAAATATAGTGAAATTTGCATATTTGTGTTATTAGAGCAATTGTTGCCCTTTTTTAATCAAAACATATATTCCTCTGTAGCAGCATGTCCAAATTGATTGAATGTGTATAGATGTGGTGAAATTTCAATATTTGTCTTTTTAGGGCAATTTATGAAATTCATGGTCAAAAAATCTGTATTCTCTGAAAGGGCTTGTCCAATTTCTTTGAAATTTGCTACATAAGTCCCTTAAGATTTGATTAAATCATGCTCTTTTTTTGTGGTGGAAAAATTCTTCAGATAATTGTCATTCAGCATTTGCTACACACAAACGATCATTCCTGCAGATTTATTCCTATCATTCTCAAAATTCGTACCTGGTACTTAATTTGCTTAAAAACGCTCGTTTCGTGTGATTTTCGGCCGAATTCGACGGACACGTCGCTAAAACATAAGCGTTAGCAACATTCCCGTCACCTCACAGTGGACGTTGGGCACCTCCACTTTACTGACTTTAGCGTCGCGTATCCATGAGGGGTGACTGGAAGGTTGTTCATGCCTTATGTTTTGGCGACGTGTCTTCTGAACTCGGCCGAAAATCACACGAAAATTCATACCTGATACTTCATCTGCTTACAAAATGCTAATTTTTCCTGTGATTTTCGGCCGAGTTCGAGAGATATCTTGCCAAAACATAAGCGTGAACAACATTCCAGTCATCCCTCATGGGTAGGCGGCGCCAATGTCAGTAAAGTGGAGGTACCCAAGAGGTGCTTGGAATGTTGCTCACGCTTATGTTTTGACGATGTGTCCGTCGAATTCGGCCGAAAATCACACGAAACGAGCGTTTTTAAGCAAATTAAGTACCAGGTACGAATTTTGAGAATGATAGGGAACGATCGACGGTTACATGATTTATGAACTTGCTAATTTTTACAGTGAAATCGGACACGGAATGTGATATGGCGTGGTTTTTATAGCCATTTCGTTTCCTGACTTAGGTTATTTCTCGCTTTAATACACTCGTCTATGGGGCGAATAGTCCCAGGACTGTGGTCTCGCAAGATGTTAACGGTACGGTTGAACGGTACGTTCGTGATGTGACGGTGGATAGCCGCCCTAATTCCGGAATAGCTTCTAATGCTGTAATCGTTGCCTTGTCGTATTCTTAATTCGGCGTAAAACTGCCTCAGTAGGCTAGCCAGGGTTTCTACCGGAAGCATCTCAAAATCTGGTGAGAATTATCGTTCTCCACACCAGGCTGCAACGGAAGAAATACAATACAGTAAAATGCGTGTCAAAAGTGAAGGTCAAAAGGTCACTGCATTGTTTACAAAACAGATAATACTTATGGCGGCGCCCGGCTGGTGTGGTACGTCCGTCCATCAGAGGTTCCGATGGGTGTTTCGAATCACAATTTCGAAAAAATTCAGATGAAACTCAAGTCTCATCCCTCGACATTTATTTTTTATATAATACTTACTTTTCAGTAATTTCACTCCCCACTTAGTTGATGCATTCGTATTTGCTTCGTTTTTTTTTCGCTGCCAACTGTTCCACAGTTTCCTATAATTACACAGGAATGCTATCCGATGGTCAGTGCCATTCTATGCCAATCTCGTGCAGTTGCAATATTGCCCTCAATATGTTAGTCCAGTCAAATTGACGTAAAATAGCTTAAATCTGAAATAATTTGCAACACAACTCCTTCATTGGGCTTTGTACATGGGAGATGAGGAAATCGGAAGATGTAATTAAAATATTTTTTCTGATTGTCTATCTGTATATTTTTAAGTAAATGGTAAAAAGTTTGATCATTTATAGTGCAGGAGTTCTCAATCTTTGTGTCTTGTACTTTCTTTCTCAATTTGAAATCGCAAACTTTAAATAGATATCGCTTATTTCCACATTTTGTTGTTATTGTGTCATTTTCCAAATTAAATAGTAACCAGTATTTGGATAGAAATTTGTAACTTAAATGAATAACAATATAACAAACACGTTCCAGCCTAATTCGCAACCAACCATCTGGATTCGTCTCAGTTATAACTGGTTAATGACTTACAGCGGTGTAGAAATTTGTGGAGGCACCGTGTGGTAGTGGTTAGGGTGCCGAACTCACTGACGGAGGATGGTGAGTTCGACACCCCAACACGGTGTTGTGCCCCTAAGAAGGGCACTTTACTCATTGCTTCATTGGGTAGTGGGTTATGAGTACCTCGTCCTGTAATTGGGTTCGACTAGTGGATGAATAATAACCAGATATGAACTGAATATGCTCACGTGTTTTACAACAGGTTCATTAATAGTAGTGCGCTTCACAGAACAATGAGATATATGTTATCACTATATGTAGCAGGTTTTTTTCAACTTCGCACAGTACTCTCAGAGTTTAATCACTAATTACAAAACTGTATTTCATATGCAAATGAGCTGTTCATTAACTTGACACTGCTCAATGCTTTATGGGACAATTAGATATCCATCAGATCAACATTTGTAGTACGTTTTATTTAATTTAGTGCTGTAATTTTAGAGTAATATCACTAATTACAAAGTTCATTAAATATGCAAATAAACCCTAAATTAACTTGACACTATTCAATGATTCATAGCACAATTAAATATTATCAACTCAATATCTGTAGCACGTTTCACAAAATTTTGGTGCGGAAATTTCAGAGTTATATACCTAATTACAAAGTTTATTAAATATGCAAATGAAAATTAACTTTACACTACTAAATGCTTTACAATACTGTTAGATATCTGTCGTATCAGTATGTGCAGCAGTTTTCATCACATTTGATGCAGTTATTTCGGAGTTACATGACTAAGTATAAGACTTCATGAAATATGCAAATGAGCTAATTATTAACTTGACACTGCTCAATGCTTCTCAGTACAATTGGATATTTATCAGATCAACATCTGTAGCCAGTTTCATCAAATTTAACGCTGTAATTTTGGAGTAATATCACTAATTACAAAGTTCATTAAATATGCAAATGAACCCTTAATTAACTTCACACAACTAAATGCTCTACACCACAATTAGATATCTATCGGATCAGTATCTGCAGCAGATTTCATCACATTTGGTGCAGTTGTTTTGGAGTTATATCACTTATAACAAAACTTCATAAAATATGCAAATGACCTATTTGTTAACTTGACACTGCCAAATGCTTCTCAGTACAATTAGATATTTATCAAAACAATATCTGTACCAAATTTCACTGACTTGGGTGCCGTAATTTCGGAGTTATATACTTAATTACAAAGTTCATTAAATATGCAAATCAACCCTTAATTAATTTCACACTACTAAATGCTTTACACTACAGTTAGATATTAGTCGGATCAGTATCTGCAGCAGATTTCATCACATTTGGTGAAGTTATATCGGAGTTATATGACTAATTACAAACCTTCATAAAATATGCAAATGAGCTATTTATCAACTTGACACTGCCTAATGCTTCTCAGTATAATTTGATATATCAGATCAATATTTGTTGCAAGTATCATCAAGTTTGGTGCAGGAATTTCAGAGTTATCTCACTAATAACAAAAGTTCATTAAATATGCAAATGAGAAGATAATTGACATGACACTCACAGTATCATCATAATGTTCTTAGATTGTCATCTGTGAAAAGTTTCATGAAATTTTGTGCAGTATCTCTTGATATATGTCCACACTGTCATTACCGTCTCCATAGGGAAACCATTGTACGGAAAAAAACGATATTGCAATATAACTTCATTAATATGCAAGCCACACTAACCAAAATCTAATCAGTTCTTGCAAGTAGCATATGGTACCTGTGTACCAAATCTGACTTGAATCCGTTCAGGCGTTTTTGAGTTATCGTGTAAACAGACAGACAGACAGACAGACACACACACACACATACACTAACACATACACACACAGACACGGACAGACAGACAGACATCGCTATGACATTAGCCTACGTGTTTACACACGTGAGCTAATAAAAGGAATAAAAATTTGAGATGTAGACAAATTGTAGCATATGATAAATTACCTAGTGTTTTGATTTATACGTTATGTTTTTAAAAGAACTTTAGGAAAATGATTCTTTAGGAAAAATCAATCTCAGAGCGCTAGAGTTCTTTGTTTTTCCCAAACAAATTTTGGTCCAATACTGGTACATATGTCTGTAAAATGAAAAGTCTTGCCCTACGCATATAATAAGATATTTGCACAATTAATGAGTTAAATTAGTGGTCAGCTAAGACTCAGATGTTTGCATATGCCCACAGTATATAAGTCAATTCTTTGTTTTGCTTCTGTGCACTCGTTTGTTTCGGAGGTTTTGTAGGAAACAGTACTCGTGTTGCACTTCGGGGATCGCTCAATGTATGCCGCACTCACTTGACATATCGAGAGGCGACTGACCTCAAACTGGTAGTCTCCGCAACGGATTTGCTATATTAATCATATTTAATAACCAATATGTAAGAGAAAAACGGTGTGGATGTGATGTCGTACAGCGATGAGGATCCAGTGAAGCAATAAGTCAAATAACCAATGTGTGACCACTGCTACTATCGGATGTTGATGTCAACACCGAGGAATAAGTGATGAGGAACACGTGAAACCATCTATGCTGTAAGCTTATACAGTTGAATTATTACGTCTAATGTAGCGAGAAATGTTAAACTTTTGGAAAACGAATCAATACTAGCGGGGGAGAATTATTGTAACACAACATACATGTACTTGGTAATGTTGCTTATCTGCCACCATCTGGCCGCAAACTGCAATGCCTTACCACTAAGCTGTACTGGGCATTTGTTCCATAGAATTTGAAGTGGCCTTAACTGTTTGCACAAATCTTCAAGTAATCGAATTCTTTGACATTAGTTTATAGCTGATCTTGAACGGTGGCTTGTATTATTGAATATAGAAAGTTCCAAGTATTGACCGTAACAGCGATGTCTGTAGAGATGCAAGCAGTACATACTGATGAGGGTGTTTGCTTACAGGCAGGATATTTATTAATAATACTCGTTTGACTGACAAGCAAAAGACATCACGTTTACTGGTTAATTGGAAAGAGGCGCTATCTATTGGTCTTGCAGACATGAAATTGGTTCCTTTTTGGGCATATTATAGGATTATTCTTCATAAGGGTAAGATTGCTGCTCTGGATATTCTCAGTAAGGGAACATATTTTCAACCTCTGGTCAGAATGTGCATATAAAGGAAAGTAAGGGCAACTTCACACATCGTTTTCTAGCTTTGTTAATGATGTGGTATATTCAATCGATCAAAGTGGTTTTATGATATGGAGAAACACGGCGAGGAACCGGTGAATCGACAGTGCTTTGACCCTGGTCATGTGATCTGGGTTCCAGGGAAAACCGGTTATATGTTAGAGTGATTCGTCTTAACGGTGTTTCGGAACCAAAGTGCAGTTCCTTCATCAGTCGCTCGAATTGTTTTGTTTTCCCACATGTTAATTTGATAATAGCGATTGTTCATCAGAGAGAGATGCTAGAATATGCACTGTGAAATCTGTGAAATGAACAGCCAAAACATTCACTCACGGCGTTCCCTGCCATGAACATATACATGTGCACTATAAAAATCTGAGACTTGAACATCCAAGGCAATACTGACAAGGAAATCTGGAATAGAAAATAAAAAGCAGTGTATTTAAAATCTTGAATAGAACATCCAAGGCAGTATACTTATAGGGATCTGCGAATAGAATATTCAAGGCAGTACAAACAGTTGAGAGCTGAGGCTTGAACATTCAAGGACCCTCTCGTAGTTTGCATTCACTTCACGGGAATTCGTCAGTAGGGAACAATTCGCTGGCCTCTTTCTAGATGTAACTTATCCTTACATTGAAATGCAAATATATATAATGCAAAAACTCTAAAGAATAATTTATGGCCATGGCTTCATTCCACGGGAGGACGATGCGCTTTGTATTCAGTAGTTTCGTTTGGTTCTGGTCAGTCAGTCTACTTTCCAACTAAACAGCTAATGATCAGTTGTCATCCATTGCATTGAATTCTGTTAATAATGCTTTAGGAAGAGGTGGTTGTATAACGCCCACCATCGGCTGACTGTGATATTCTAATTTCTCCGTTGTCGTTCTATGCTCCGAAGAAACAGGGTCCACGGGAAGGTTTTCAAGAACTGCGCGCGTTAACCTGCCAACTCATTTTGGGTCAAACTCCTAATCGAAGTAATTATGACAATATGATTCAAACGATGGATCGTCTTTGCGGGAATTGACTTCCCTTTTTGTCATTGATACGCTTCATGTAGTTCTTGATGTTTTCATAACTATTGATAATGTTATGCAAATACGCACATCCGACCGTGAACGTGAGTGAGTGGACAATGTCATACTCATCGGAAGATGGTCCCTGCCATATCACGTGATGAAATCGCCAAGCTTGACACTTTTTTCCCATGATTTAAAACACATTTAGTTAATGAAGCCCTACATTGCAACTTTTGCCACTTTTTTATCCGTTTTTGTAAAAGATCGGCTGAGTTAAAATGGCGAAAATGGCTTTTCTGGAATAAGCGACCCTAAAGCTAGCACATATGTAAAAATCATCCTAGGTGAACTTCCCTTTTAACAACCTAATCGCTGACACTCACTTGAAGAGTTGGTAACAGCCGCAAGAAGAAAGTAACTGTATTCAAGGAAATGGTAAAAGAAAGTGACTTTAAGTATATGCTTAATAATAAGAGAACAAATCTAAAATGTGTAATCAACGCAATTTGTTTCTATTGCTGACATAGGACAGCGTTTTAGTGTCGGTTAGTTCAGTATTAAACTATGTTTCAAATCATTCCTATGCATAAGGGTGACTATCGACTAAGGAAACCCGATGTAACAGCTTAACGATTATGTTTCAGGAAGTCGGAACCTCAGGAAAGTCAGGTCAAAGACCTATACCATTAACAAGTACGGTGAGAAAGATCGAAGAAAACGTTTTAAACAAGAATGGCCGGCCACGACCACGGATTGAATCGCAGTGAGGAAGAAATTAGACTTCAATCACTTGAAGACAACGATGCATCTGAGAGAGTGTCAACAGATCCATCAAGTGAAAATTGGGTGAGTAGGATGTGTTGAGTGAGAACCGAAACCGAAAATACATATATCATCTGTAATGGTGCAATTATCAATTTCAATTGACACTTCTAATTTTTTACCAGCAGATGCCAGAGGCAACATGTTATTGACAGCAATATTCCGAGAATCCAAACGAGTGAATGTTTCAAAACACTTGAAAAAATATTTGCATATCCTGTCAAGTTTTGACAGGAGAATGCACTTTAAGTCATAGGAAAACAATTACTTGTAGCTCCAACATTCGCTCATGGTTGCTGCTGTGAGTCGGTACATACGCCTGTGTTTATTTGGGTCTGGATGCCTGTCTGTTTGCGCAGAACCGCAAGTTAGAATTGCTGATAGGACTAAAATAAACTCGATTGGAATTTGATTCCCGGATGTTATTTTGTCAATGGCCAGAACTGATGATATGTTAGTTTATGCGGCTTTCATGATGAGAAAGTAACATGGTCACTGTAAAATCATTTTGATCATTATTTGATCAAACTGTAGGCCATTTGAACTGTACATGAAAGAAACCTAATGTACAGAGCCACGTGAGGTGTGATAGTCTTTCAGTAGTCTTTCAGTGGAAAAATCCTATAGGGAAGCCATTTATTTCAAACATTTTAGATATCTGAACTTACCATAAAGACTTTATACAATTGAATATGCAATTAGCATTCTTATATATTTTGAAACATGTTACGAAATGGATGGCCATTGCGCCAAATTTTATGCGTGGTTGAAGCAATTACTCAGTGTGTTACATTTGATGTATCTTAATTGAACCTTGAAACTGAAAAATAGACCATGATATACAATTGCAAATCAAATTTATTGCTGACAGGACGATAATCGTTACAAACGTTGTATTATTTTACGGACAGTTCCCAAATGTGTGATGTACCTTTGGCAATAAGACAGTAAACAATGACATAGATGTATATGTTAGTTTACTTTGCAATATGATCCATAAGCCTACTTCAGAAGAGTATAAAACAGTGGATCATGATGCAAATTGATTTGATATATAATGTGATCAAGAATAGCTGCCAGGGTGAGATTTTATTCATATTTTTGTATAACAAAAGCCTCAACTCCGTCATGTTTGTATCATTTAAAGTAGCCCGAAGAAAATATGCTAATTTATGTGTGCATGTCAATTTGCATAGTTTGCGATACTATGTGGCACGTGGATTCATCTTGTTACAGTATTTTCATGTTTGCCAGTCACGTGGTACGCACATCAACAACTTATTTTGCCGATGTGTTTAAATGACCAAATGATGGATTTTATTCCCCAGACATGGGAGCTTATTCAGTTTACATCTCGATTTACTAGTCTTACAGTAGCATGATCAGGTTTAAAATATTCAGACCCGATCTTACATCATTTATCTGACAAAATCGCTATAATACAATAGTTAAAGAAGTTTGACTTGCAAATAAGAGTGCTCTATTGTGTCTCCGAAATCGTGCAAAGGAGAGCAAGTGAGTCGTACGGTCGATCATCGCTACAGTCAAGTACTGTAGAAAATGACAGAAAAATACTAAGCTCAGTGTTGGAGTTTTAACAGGTCTATTATTGGGCAAACAAACATTCTAGAGATGCAAAGTAATGCAACCAAAAACCAAAAAACCGGGATTGATCAACATTGCTAATGAAGACATAAAATGACAATTTAAAGAAATGGGATTAGATTGGCAAAGTGCCAGTAGCTTGCATGCTCTTTTTTCGAGACGCATATGCATCCCTTATACTGATGTCTGAAAAAAGAAGAATGAAAAGTGCAACAACATATTCTGATCGTAAATTGCATATTTCTTTAATCCATCCATCGTATGTACTTACTGTCGCTTTACTCGTTGTTCACATATAAGAAAGAAGACATCACAAAGTTTATCAAAAATAAGAAGATCAAGCAAAGAAAAAATAAAGAAGAACAGGAAGATACGAATTCGTTTGGAGAGATTGAATTTGTCGGTTTCGGCCAGATTACAAACACAAGTGCTCCGGTAAGTCGTTCTTGGCAGAGGGAAAGGAACTTGAAGTATGTTCATATAATTATACAGATAGGTCTTATCGTGTTTTTGCAGTGTTTTACATATTAATATAGAAGAGTTATAATGGAAAATCATTGGAAAACAACACAGAAATTCATCTCACATTCCACAAAATCAACTAATCTTTCACAGTAAGTGCAGCTCATGATTTACTAACCACTCTTCCATAGGAAAAGAATGGAGTTTTTGATGAACAGATTTACTTTTCATCTTACAGTAGTCACAAACAATGGGGTCTCTCCGTCCAGTCTACTCAACTGTCCTACACTTGAGCCCGGAATCCATTTCATGAACCCCTATATACAGAATGTGGCCACCACCAGT
Organism: Ptychodera flava; assembly: GCA_001465055.1. Lineage (NCBI taxonomy): Eukaryota > Metazoa > Hemichordata > Enteropneusta > Ptychoderidae > Ptychodera > Ptychodera flava. Next base: position 25,532 of record LD367450.1, on the reverse strand, counting down.
CTGGCGGAACCACTTTCCCTTTTGGCTCTCCAAAAGGTCTGCAAACCAAAGTTTACAACCCAAACCTTTGTTTCGGAAGGAGAGTCATCTGCTTTCTTAAGGAAGTTCTAAAACTCTAACTTCCTTCACTTAACCATTTATGCTATGTGCTTTCAACTTGCTTCGGAAAGGTTGCCATGAGGAGATAACTTATTTCTAATCATTATCCATATTTTGCCGTCAAAAATTGAAAAACTTGCAACTCAAACTGAACTTTTGTTTTATTATTAAATAATACGTTACCTTGTCATCCAAAAAATTTCAATTACGCTGTGACAACAGCAAGGTCAAAACAGAATTGATAATCTTTCACAGTCCTCCTTTTTCAGAATTTTGAAGTGCTTGTGCAATTTGAAACATTTACAGCGAATTTCTGGTTGCCATGTACGTTTTTATGTCGGTAATCATAGCTGCTGTAACCTTGCCTACAAAGAGTACACTACACAACATTAATCACCTCATTGAATACGGCTTTTCATAGTACATTCGCGTGGACACAGACACAGACCCTAAAATCATCCTGGATCTGCTGGTGGATAAGTGGAGGATGCCAAGACCGAAAATTGTAATTTCTGTCATCGGTGGCCACATGAACTTCTTCTTCAAGGACGATAGATTAAAGATATTACTAAGTAAAGGATTATTCAAAGCAGCTATTAGTACAGGTAAGTCGCCGCCCTATTTGCTCATAGAACGCTGACGATGATAGATGATTGCTTTTGTCACTTCTACAATACATTCCTTCATATATATATATATATATATATATATATATATATATATATATATCACATGAACTGGCCCGAATTCCCACCTGTGTGACGTAGAACAGGACGGATAAGAAATCCGAATTACCCCCGTTGTACGTCATCAACCGGAACTTTTTTCTTTCATAGTACCGTTCATACATGCGGGTCGCGACGTGAACATCGATTGATTTGTCGTGATCGATGCCATGTTCTCACGACACTTTTTCAAAAAAGGTGACCCGATAAATCCACACATGGAAACATAGAAGGCATGTCCAGAGAAATTTCAAGTCGCTAAAACTATAGCTGTTCCCGAGAATCGAATGGGGATACCGCCGATCCAGTCGAGTCGCCTCGTAAGGCTCAATGTGGCCGTGGACGTCGTACCTGGTGATCCCGGTTGGCGATAAACGTGAAATCTTCACCTCAACGGAAGTTCAACTGAATAAATGAGTACAGTATAATCTTCGGGAAAGCGACATACAGGCACAAGCATAAAGTCACTAACAACGATAAATTTCCCTCATCATACAAAAAATTCCGTAAATTCTTGCTCGGAATCAAACCTGTAGCGGCGTAAGGCTGTAGCGCTAGCGAAGACATCAACTGTTGAGCTGTATATGCATTGCAGCACTGTGGAATCCGATGTACTTCGAAAGTTGACTCAGACAACACTCAAAACAGAGTTTCCGTCAAGTAAAATTAGGATGTATCTACGGGTGAGATATATGTCACTGCAAACATCAAAGTCTTTTATAATAATAGGACGAAAATATTGACGACCGAGATCGGGATTAACGAGTTGACACCGGCATGGCAGAGACCGGTGACGGCAGCGTTGTGGGCGATGCAATGAGGTACACTCTGTGTGTCATCGAACGGAATCTTTCGCGCTCGCCACGGTCGTAAACTTTTGTGATATTTTGAAAAGCCACGGAATCTCTGAGAATGAGAATTACTGTTTCGATCGTGTCGTTGCATTTACTTCATAAATCTATTTGTAAATATTCTGAATAACTCTGAATACTATGGCTATCCGTCGCTAGCACGATGAAAGTTATGTCCACCGTACCGATGGCCGACTTGCCTCGGCATCGGTACAGCGCGAGACAATGATTGACAGGTTCACGTGACTGAATCCGTATGTCTGGTTGGTGGAGATACCATTTTGATGTAGCAAATTTCAGCTTGATGGGATTTATGAATGAAAGTATTTCCTGGGTGACGGGCCGCTTTACTCTTTGAATGAGAGTAATCCGCGTAAGTAAAACACAAATCGCGACGAAATTCATGCAATTTGTTACGATAATTTTGATCCATCTACGTCAAAAGAAAATAAGAAGACTGTTCATGTGATAAATATATAATCCCATGATGGTATTTTTCTCTGTTTGACCATCATGGGATCATGTATATATATATATATATATATATATATATATATATATACTGATCATAATTGTTAGTTAAAAAGGTAACTTTGTTTGCTTCCCCGTGCGCTGAGGTTGTCGGACGGGTGTTTTTTGGGAAAAAAACGCAAACTTTTCTTGCGGGAATTGCCGACATAGGCGATATTCTGTCACAGAAAGTCATAACTTTGACACTGTGACAAAATACTTTCTGGCCAGTGATATGACAACCATTGAACCTTCTGGTGATGTGAAATAGTAATTACAGAACAGTGCATGTTTGAGTGAGAAGGTGCCGAATAAAGACACATCTACTGGTACTTTAATTTTTAACCCGACCATATTTCGGAATTTTGAGAGGATATACAAGATAGAGTGTACTTACTTTTGCCTTCTTGGTACTGACTAGGGGCATGGCTTGTAACTGATGGAACTGCGTCAGGCGTTACGAAATTAGTCGGTGAAGCAATTAAGGAAGAAAGCCAAGGAACAACGGAGAATGAGGTTGTTGCTTTGGGTATCTCTGATTGGAATGTTCTGAACAATAAAGAAGTACTAACAAGCTCATCCGTAAGTTTATGATTAAAGTTGTAAATTATAATTTATGATTAAAGAGTCGGTTTGTCCATACAAGCGCGCATCTACATTCCTGTTACTATCGCTACAAATGCGGTGAAATAAAAACTATGATTATAGTTATTAAAACGTCCATTGTTTAGCCTTTCTTGGCACGGCTATTTAGCTAAATTCCCATTCACTTGGGAATATAAAATTGTGAGGGTGGATATACAGCAGGCTAACAGTTCCCAACTTTTCATTCATATGGCAAAATGATGATGATGAACAAGCTGAAAACCTTAAATTACATCTTGGAAACGACAGTACTATATGCGTTTACAAGAAATGTTTCGTTTAGCCAAGGTGCGAGCTGATGTTTTCAACTTTAACTTTACATGTTTTCAATTTTTTTCAATGAATTTGATCTTTTTATCATGTTCAATCAATCCATTGGCGTCAAAGGAAGGTTGCTGGCCTGCAAAGTACGCCGAGTCTGACCTCAAGCCTGATGAAGCTGGCAACTATGGGGTAGATTCTACGATACTAGAATGTAACCACACACACTTCATTCTGGTTGACCATGGGGAGAAGTCTTTCAAAGTCGATACTTTTTTCCGGGCAAATCTTATAAAACATATTGCTAGGAGAGGAGGTAATGAACTTTACGTACGTTATCTCTGGTTCCTTGGGAATAACTATTTAACCACTGGGTGTTTATGGTGGGGAATATTATATGGTCCTCTAACAGATAGCACTGCGGTAACTATTACTTGAAGGCAATGGATATACGGTGCTGGAACAGTCGCGTGGATGAGACTATTGATTGAGTGAAATTTAAATTCGTCTCTATAAATATGGACTAAATTTCATACGCGATTCGTTCAAAAGATGCTTTTAAGTCTTAATTTATGGCAGTTGAAAATCTGACGTGGGGTATTTTTTTAACTTCATTTGGGTGCCTCGATGTGGTAAAATTATAACTAAACTGATGAACATTGTATCACAGGTCCAACTAATTCAACGAATGACAACACTGAAGTACCACTTGTTTTGGTAGTTGTAGAGGGTGGCTATAATACAATGAAAGCCTTGTACCAATCTGTTGAGCAAAATGGTATATGCGGTGCCTCTACAAGTCAGGCTACTGAGGGCATTCCAATGGTTATCATTAAAGGCAGTGGAAGAGCTGCTGATGTAATCGCCGAGGCTTACCTACAGTCAAATCGACAACAGTCCGAGTATGTTCTCATAACAACAGCCCATTTATGTCTATACCCTTAATTGTCAGCCTTTATGTTTAATACCCAGACAAGGACAACAGTGTCAACTTGAGCATTGAAATGTTACAAATGAAAGCACACGTTCTCAATTCGAACCCAAGTCCTTTCCGTTTAGTGACCATATTAAACAATGATTTATAAACGCATTGCATATTTACTTGCTATGTTTGTTCAAAAGTAATGTCTTGAAAGTAAATGAGCATAAATAAAATCTACGTTTATATTTATCTACGTTTAAAAATCAATATGTGCTTTTGTTATTTCAGGAGAATTCTATGATAATCTCCAATATTCTCATTTTCTTTCACTGAGCAGATTCGAGATTGACAAAAAGATCAAAAGTGCTCTACGCAAGATGCTAATTTACAACCACCAGCAAGAACAAAAGATGGTGGAATGTCTAAAGTGGGTGAAACAGATCATCGCTCCCAGGAACAGAAAATTGGTATGTGATGCAAAAGCGATACTTGCATGGACAAGTGTTAATGCTGTAGTATATACAACAATTTCATGTCTATTATTTTAATCATGCCGATTGGTTTATTATTGGTCCTTACACACTAACTCAACATCCACATGTCTTAAGATGTTGTCATACCACAATATATGAAACAGGAACCAATTTCACACACATGAGCTAATGTCAGACCGATGTCTGTGTGTCTCTGTAGTTTGCATATTTAATTAACTTTCCTTATTAGGCATATTTATCTGCATTGACTTAATCAAAATTGGCGAAATTTGTTATGTATATTGAAGATACCATGATTCAGTATTACAGAAAGTCATTACGTATTGTTACTTTACCCAATTCCAAATTTGCATGAATGAACTTCCCTAACGTGGGATATGTATCTGGATTGACTTCATCAAAATTTACAAAACTTACTCTCTACATTGAAGAAACTATGATGACCAAAAGTCTGTTTAGATTTTTTAGAACATCTAATTACTAATTTGCAAATTCAACGAACTTTCCTAATTATACATAGGGCCTATATATATATATATATATATATATATATATATATATATATATATATATATATATATATATATATATATGTATGTATATATACATACATATATATATAAATATGTGTGTGTATATATATAGACGATATAACATTGTTGAAGTCATTTAGCAGTTTTGTTTTAACTAATCACACAGTACAATAAATTACCCACAATTCTCTTTGATTTGTATCCATGAAGGTTACTTTTCTAAAAACTTTTTAAGTTCTGCATGTAAGCACTAATGTTCAGCATCAGGATAATTGTTAAATAATATCCAGTAAAAGTACGTTTAGAAATTTCAGCAAAAGTTTCAAAATAACCATTAAACAACCATGGAAGTCATGTTCTGTAGGTACTACAAATGCCATACTTTTTAGGCAGCAAGTTATGACGAACTGAAGGGGTCATTCTCTGAGAAAACTTAGAATGCAAAATTCTTTTGTCATTTCCATTGGAAAAAATCAATGTCCTTTTGTTTCAAAAAACAGGAGCAACTAGTCTCCCTACTTTCCATCACATTATTCTGTATGGCTGAAGACACAATCAGTGGAAAATTTTACAAAAATGCTATCTCCTCTCTCAATCTTGCATAATTTTCCAAATCATTTAAAATGAGAATTGAGAAGAATGGTGTTCTTAAAAGTACGTTTTCAGAATTTTTACGACTAGTCTATGAATGTCTACACATGGGAGACCTTGTAGACTTCTCTGGGGAATCTCTGAGGATACAAATCGCAATGAATTTTGGGAAATTTACAGTACTGTGAATCACTAACTGGCGTATTTAACGAACTTTCCTAATTAGCGATTTACATCTCGATTGACGACCAAAGTTGACAAAACTTGCTATGTATATCGTAGATACCATTATATATTATTACAAAAGTAAGTTTTGATTTTGTAAAACATCTTATTACTAATTTGCATATTTAACGATCTTTTCTAATTAGGAATTATGATATCTCAAGTTGATTGACTTCATCAAAGTCGCTGAAACCTGCTAGATACATTGAAGAAATATGATAAAATAGTAATGAAGGTGGTTTAGCACTTTTACATCAGCAAGTTACTAATTTGCATATTTAACTAACTTTCCCAATTAGGAATATAATACTGGAAGGACTCTAAAATGTATATGAAACTTGCTATGTATATTGATGAGACGATTATGTTGTAGAAGCGAAAAACATTTTGCAACTTCATGTCAGGTAATTTATGATTTACATATCTAATGAGCTTTCACTCATATAGCTTGAAGGACTTTACCAAAGGCAATTACACTTTCTATATATAGGGATGATACAATGACAGCAGTCAAAGAAATTAAGTATTTTTATTTCAGCTAATTACATATTTATATACTTAATGATATTGCTCATGATGCTGATCATAACATTTTCAATGAAGTTGCGAACACGTATCAAAAGCTTAAATTCATAGACAATACTGAAACAGGTTAGCATTTTCAGCTCATATCTGTTTCATTGTGTGAGCCTTAGTCTCTATAGAATGGCAAGTTTGACTGCCTGTGTTAATGATTGATACTTTCCCTTGCAACCATTTAAGACATCATAATAAAAATATGCACCTTGTCTCGCTTAAAATTGTAAGATATCAAGTAATTTTAGAGTATGTTCAACTATTTCATGCCATCTTATCACTATCTGAAACTTCTCTAATGTTAGATTATAATAATAGTAAATAAAGGCAACTGAAATGAAAGCTAATATTACAGATTTTAATCGTTGTGCAAGGAACTCGGGCTCGCTTTCTGTATATGGTAGTCGCACTCTCTCATCTTGGGATTCTTTCGATGAGGTTGCTCAGGATAAAAACATAGTAGGGGATAGGAGCCGTTCAAGAGAAAGAGCTTCACTATTCCACCCTACAGTTACATATCAAGGTGCATTGTCTCTTTGAGTTGCTATCTTCAGTCTGAAAATAGGTGTGATCGAATCCGCACACATATAGCTTATCAGTTTTAATTGTTTGTTTCATAGGCAAAGTCCACTTCTACAGAGTAGAAGTGAAAGGTAAATATTGGAATAGAAAATTAAATAAAAGATACTATATATGTTATGTTGCTGTGTAACCTCATCGTGACCTCCACAAACACAAATACTCTGAAAAGTGTGTTCCCTCATCAGATGCATCGATGAAAATTCCTCCGAAACAGATGTTCAGATGTGACCTCTTTTATATCCTAATGCCCATTACCAGAACATACTTCACGCACTTCAATATGATTAGTATTTGACAATATTCTGAACGATCCAAGTCACTTACTAATTTGTAGAAAAATACTTAAAACTATTCAGCTAGGTGTTGTTGTTTACATAATTTTGACGGTAATAACACGCCAGTAAGTTACGACATTTAACCAAATACTCATTTTAAATTTCCTTCTGAAATACAAGCTTCTTTATTTTAACGTTTACAGTTATCCATGTTGATCAAGTGGATCATGATAAATTAATTGTCATGACATGTCTCAGAGGAAATTTTTGTTTAAAAATGCATCGTCTTCTAACGGGTGTATCTTTCGGTTTCACCCCTATCACTTTGAAAATGTGTTTGCAAATATTCGCCGGGATGTGCATGTGTTAAAATGTAAACGTTATGTGCCTACTTTCAGATAACCATATTTCAAGTTAAAGCCCCAGTATTTGTAACTTTTAACAATTTTTTTCATATTTTTGATTAAAATGACATCCTCAGTATGTGAAAGTAGACCATGATTAATACTGAATCGCATGGTTTGCATGCCTAGCCCGCCTCACGATTAACAGTAAAAGGAGTGAAAAATGACTTCTTGTCCGGACCAGAAGTCAGCTTTGTTGACACACGAAACGAAACGTAATCACACCACCGCGCATGCTCAACCACATCTACGCAAGTTTTACTGTGGCGTCCGTAGAAACCATACGCTCTTTGAAAAGGTCTGGTCCATCGAAACTGGAGACTCAGCTAAAAACGCGCGAAAGTTTGGTGAAATACCGAAAAGATATAAATATGTAAGTGTTTACAGATTGTTCCGACTATAATGAGCCGTGCAAACAAACGTCTTGAACAGCTAAACTAAAGACGGAGGCAGTCGATTGTAAGCTTCATGCAAGGCACTGCACGTTGTGACCCCGGGTTGTGACCGATGGTACGGAGACCAAGTTTGCTGAATGAATTGAGAGAGAACAACATATATGAATAAAAATTCAACACTTCACCATTGTAATCATTGAACTAGTCGTTTCTTCCATTATGGAGTATAATGAAAATTTCGTTTAAAATAAGTGACGGGACTGATTCTGCTCCGTCTACTCAAACGAAGTTTTGTGTACGGCCAGGCTACGCTGCAGGCAACACAGCCTATCAACTTCGCATATTGTTGCCGTACGGCGTGATTGAAAACGCTCAGAAAGGAAAAATTATATCTTGAATGCAGTACAAAAGTCTTACTTATTAAATTTAAAAGTATTCCAAAATAATATCGAACGTAACGGGTATCTAATCCTCACAAGGACTACAGTAGTACAATTATCGGCTAGCTGCGATGCGATGGAGCTCCAGGCATTGTCGGAGTTCGATCACAAGAGAGATCCCGGCCTCACTGCAAAGTCGTCCCCTGCGCACCCGGCCCGACAGCAAACTAATCTCTTGGTTTGATTCTGTTGTTTATATATTTTTGTATAAAGTTCATGATACATATATCTGACTTTCACAACTGTACAATTTGCTCAGGGCTGTGAGTTTGGCTGTAGTCTACAGACGATCGGGGGGAGCTAAGGCAGGCCCCAAATTTGCATGGACAATGCCCGGGACAATTACAGACGCAGCTCGATGAGAAAGTCATTCACATGAAGTGATCAATACAAAACTTTTACTAGTAAACATCACTGGTTCTGAAAATTTATGATCAACGGTTCTGACCTACGGATTTTACACTGCGACGTTGTTTTTTGTGTATTTGGCCGGCTACTAGTCCTGTAAGGCTGTAATACATGGAGGTAGTAGACTGTACAAGTGCAGCGGGCGGCCGGGCCGAGATTGGTGTGGGGCCTGCAACAAGGTAAAATTGACAGCGTCCATTGCAGAATGCCCGCGTATTATCCTTTCTCGTTTGGGAGGAAATTTACCGCTGTATTCTGAATGCCTTTTTACCAGTGTAAAAGCTCAGTAACTGATGCATCAAGAGCCAAGAGTCTGTAAATTTCTTAGCAGTAGCTCCATTGTCTTTTTCTAAATTTTCGCTGAGATACAGCAGTGCGTGTACTGGTCCCGATCGTTCTGACTCAGGCGTTCACAGCTGTTTAGGGAGCCGTCATTATTTACGATCTGGGGGTCAGAGGAATTACATTAGAAACTCCGAAATTTTGAGTCACACCCCAGCCAACCATGATGACTTTGAGTAACCCCCTCTGTAACAGAAAGTTTGGCTTACCTGAGCCCACGTAACAATATGTAGATATAAAAGCTCACCTAATAAGCAGTCTCCGACCATATAGTATTGCTAAATTTGGATGGGTAGCATGTCATTATGGTATGGTTAAATGTCCAAATGGTTGTTGAACTCAAGTCAAATAAAATATACATTTCTATGATAATATAAAGGATGAATTCACAACAGTTCAGTTTTGTCCTAGATCCTGTGCACTGACAGTGATATCTGTCGAGAACATTTCTTTATGAACCAGCCTCTCCTTCCAACCCTGGTAACGGACTGCAGAAAACTACTGTGTGACATCATCATCACCAGTGTTGATCCTCATCTTTACTGTCGCTGGTGCCATTGCGTACATGAACAACGATATCATTCTCATCGTCACTATCTTCTCTTTCATAATAAGTATTGCTAGTAGTAGCACCTACTTGTAGTTTTTTGCCTTCCTTCATCTAGTTGATATTTATTTGTACTGTTAGAGTATTTATTTTCTTTTTATTTAATATGTATCAGAGTACAATATATATAATCAACTAATCATTATTTCATTGAGGACAGAGTAAGACAAAGAAAAAACATTTTGAGCACCCCTTATAACTTTCAAGTTTTGAATGACCCCCAGGTCGTAAATACTGACGATTCCCTTACTTGCCGCCAAAGGCCATCGCGTTCACTGCATTCGACTGCTTACCATACATTGCCAAACTATGTTGCTTCAATTTCGCAATCACCTTGCCTCTAAAGCGACAATCAGCTGAAATTTATTACTTCAAGTTACTCAATTTTGACAGGTATTTGCCTACAGAAGTGAGCCAAGTGTATATAGTGTCGTCTTGATTTTACATCGGTACCCGGAGTTCTGAGTGACCAACTGCAGGGTGCGCATCGGTGCACTGCCGACTGCAGTTTGAATCCGTATATATCGCACACTGTACCAGAATAGAATGTCAGCCTCCTCTGCCAAAGTTCTGTATCCTCTGAAATACAGTAGCAGTACGTATTTGAACGGAGAAGAACAAAATAAAACCATTCGCAGGTCATTCAGCCGGCGACCATGGGCGATTACCCGGGCAGTGTGGCGTGGCATGGCAAGGCCCCAGGAATGTTGCAGGCTCGATGATGTCATCAGTATCGGCGTTCTCGATCACGTGCACAGCCTACAAGTTGTCAACAAACCCGCACGGCAATCCAACTCGATCGGGCAATATTTAGCGTTTGTATGTCACTACAGGAGCACAAATTTGGCTTATTTCTTTACTGAACAACATTTCACGATGGATGTAAGAGAATAATATGTAATTTCGGACATAAAAAAAGGTTAAAAGTTACAAATACTGGGGCTTTAACGATGATAATTTTAAGGATATCGACAAAGCAATCTTACATGGAGTATTGCAAGGCAAGTGGTTACTGTTGGAATAAATAAACTCTCATGAAGCTAAGTAACGTTTGGCAATTATCTATTTACTGTATTGTTTGTACTGTATATCTGTATTTATCAATCCGTGGCACAATCTCCGGGGCATGTTAAACTACCAGCATTTAGCGCTAAATACGAAAACAGTATACATATATTTTTGAGTCGTCAAAGCTGACCGTTGAGTCGGGACAACTATATTAAATTTTCAGTCCAACACATTTAACAAAAGTTAAAAAATAGCAATGATGGGGGACTCATCCGTGCGTGCATAAACTGTCTTCCGTAAAGTACTTTGTACTACATTACTGATTTGTTTTCTCAACCCACAGCTTTCCACTGCTTCGAATCCAGCCGTTCGTAAAACATAGTCTCAAACTGAAGGCAGTTGATATTGTCTATAGTCGTCATTCAAACGTTGACACCCCGAAGATTTCCAAACATTCACAAAGTTTCCCGGGTTGACAGCTTACTAGTAAATAATGTGCAAATATGGGACCGTGGGCCTGATTGGTTTAATGGTAACTATACACGTGCGATGAAACCCCAACTAAATCGTAATGTTTGACTGTCAACTCGTGCTAATTTGGATTTACGATAGCGCATGCGCATCTTTGTCAACCACTATCATTAACAAAGACAGCGGGAAACCTGTTGAAAGTTCTCGATAGACAAAACACAGCAGTAACGGAAGGTTAATGGAAGAGTTCGATGTGTTACCAGGCTTTAAAGCCACCAGTTTTTCTCTTGAAACATTTGAAATATTTTGAGAAAAATGTTACTTCTTTTTATCAGCTAAGACTTTAGATGGAAACGTTAAAGAACAACTCAAGTTGGTAGTTGCGCTAAATAGGTGTGATATTGCCAAAGATCAGATCATATCGGCTGAAAGAAGACCGGAGTGGCAGGTATAAACACTAACTCTATTACAACATAAACAATACATACAAACATCCGATTTCAAATGTACCTAATCTCAAATAAAGTAACAGTACCATAAAGTAAGCTTTTGTCATCAGTTTGCCGTGTCCACGTAGGTAAATGACTACTTCTACCTTAATATTTGTAGGATAGCTATCTGAGTTTTCGGTCACAAATTCTTCTGTGCTAGCTTTAGAACTTTACTTGTATATTACATTGCTTTTGAGGACCCTATTCACTTTTATCTAAATTATTATAATACATGTATATATAAATTTCAGGGCGTTTGTTTTACTTCTCGGAAATTGCCCGTCCGTGAGCATTCAATTTCGGTTTTTAGTTTCCCATAATTAACCTCATTAAAATGTTTACGAAAAATATGGATGGTTACTTTTTAGCATCAACTTTATCTTTTGTAAAATATCTCGTCATGTAGCCTCCATTACTGTTTTTGGTTAATGGGTTTTCAGAGACGACTTTATTCTTGTTTACATACATTAATTTTTGGTCAACTGTGTCATTCCTAGTTGTGAATGTATTTTTAGTCGTTGAAGTAAATCATGAATAGCTGTTTCAGTTGTATTCGCATTTAACTTCCAGCTGTTGAAATTACTGATTTAAACAATGAACTGACCATTTGCCATTAGCTCCGTCTAAACAAAGGAAACATTTTACGATTGCATTTCAGAAGTACACAGAATCCCTTCACGACATTGTGTTATCGGCGTTAACTGAAAACAAGGCAGACTTTGTGGAGTTTTTCCTCGCTCACATCGTCTATATGGACAGGTTTCTGACATATGATAAGCTTTTCAGTCTATACAATAAGGTATTCGTTGTTTTTCATCACGTTTCGATATAGAGTAGTCGAATCTTTCTCAATATAAACATTGAAATTTTCTTTCAAAAGTTACGCAATAACTTATCACGAAAAACCACATTGTATATCGTCAACCATGTTCTGAAAATTTTAGTGTACACGCACTGAAACAAGAAATAATCAACAAGTATTAATGTATTGATGGACAATTCAAATGACAATGGCTAAACTTTGCTATGAATATCATGAAATATACACGTTTAATAACACTTGACAATTGTTGGTGATACAGGTTGTATATGATGACGTTACCGATGCTGAGAGCAGAATTAGCACTCGACAGGTTCTGAAAGTGGAGCTTGGAAGGCACAACTCGGTAAGTTCTTTGTCCTGATTCATATCCTGTTACAATGCTATGTTACAACTCATGCGTCACTCAGCTTTTCAACCTCTTTCAGGAGAACGTGTTAAAAAACGTTTATTCGTTTCTGCGAAAGCTAACAGAATACGAATATGATACCCTTCACCAAGAGGAACCAATGAGGGACACACAGATCTCCGATCCTGACAAACATTTATTCCTCTGGGCAGTTTTGCTGAATAGAAGAGCCTTGGCCATTATGTTCTGGAAAAGACTTACAACTGGCAATATTGGTCTGTACTGTACTCTTTTTCCATTCGACAACGGAAAAATGACGTGATAAATGTTAATTGAACGAAAACCCTCACCTACCAGACATGTGACAGACAATTGCTTTTTTTCCTTAGCCATATACGTTGTTTCTGTTTTCGCAACCTAAATCAATGAATGCAAATTGTAAAGATTCCGAATTATCAAAAATACTAAGTAAAAGCCCTATCATGCATTTAGTTTGAAGAAGGCATTCTCGAATTTATCTCCTCCGAATCTGATTATGTAGGAAACCAATTCTCCTTGAGTGTAGCAGTTTATCTTTGGATACCATCTCGCCACCTGCAGGCACCTATAATGTAATGTACCACTTCTTCGCACAACTCTACTTCTCATTATGTGTTCTATGACGTCAGTGTCGGTATCGAAATGAATCTGACTTTTGAACTAGCAAGACAATATCACCTCCTTTTTAAAATAAGTTGTATATTTTTGCACAATTTCTTCCCATCTACAGTGTCCGATAATGTGCAATGATGTCTGTTTCTCCTTGACGTTGTCGTTGTGAATGACGTGCGCGTCATTTCTCCTCGTCACAGGTGCAGCTCTGATCGCTGGCAGGATACTTCGAGCCTTGTCGGCGTATGCAGAGATGGATGAAGAAGTCATCTTGCACAACGACCTTATTCAGCATGCGGAGTAGGTTGAAACTCAGGTTTATTTGCTCTCGAGGCAAATCACTTATCTTTTCTGTCAAGGCTAAACATTCGCCTAAAACATAAACGATAAAAAATCATAATACTGCGACATCCTTATGTCATGTGATGTTTGGCGATTACGTTTTGCTAATGTGATTGTCAAATTACATTAAGGTATATGTTAGCTACAAATATAAGGCTATTAACTAGCCAATTCTCATTAACTGACTGACTGACGTTATGTATGTACGTACGTATGCATGGATGGATGGATGGATGGATGGATGGATGGATGGATGGGTGGGTGGATGGATGGATGGATGGTAGATTTATGGATGTATATATGTATCAATGTATGGATCGATGTATGTGCATTTATGTTTGTTTGTTTCGTGTGTTTGTTTTGTGTGAGTCACCAGTGGACGGACAGAGAAATTTCAGATATGGGTAAAACGTACGAGGATGGGGACACTTTACTCCATGATAATCAATATCTGGAATACCTATATGAATCATTTTCTACCCATTGTTATTATAGTGAGTTTGAGAAACTGGCCACAGGCGTGTTGGAGAGCTGTTATGAGGCTGACAAAGACATATCTAAGCTACTATTGGTTCGCACTCTACCTGCTTGGAAAAATGCAACATGTTTGTCCATTGCATATTCAGCGAAACACATGAACTTTATGAAACATGATTGTTGCCAGAGCAAAGTTCAGAGGGTCTGGAAGGGGAACCTTTTGATACATTCAAAGACACAGTGGTTGGCTGTAAGTATTCTTACTACACCACTTCCTTGCATGGAACCATTTTCTGAAGTGTTAATGGATAGAAAACCGCATTCGTCGATTTACCTTTATCGCAATCGCATTACTCAAATCTGTGATAACGAAATCCTTTAAAATCAGTTCAAAGTTGCATTTTCGAGAAACATTCCGACAAACGATATGTCTAGTTTGAATCGGTATATCTACATATCGGTATTTTGGTTGTGACCTAGTTTCCTATTTAATGTTCACACTTGTATGTTCAGTACATCCCTATATAACCTGCATGGCGATCGACATATGGGACATTTTTGTTTTTTTCAAGCCGAACTGCATCAATCTACTTTTACCTGTTTAGAATTCACAGCATGTGCGGTACATTTTGCGGCCATTCAATTGTTGTAATGTGGAACCTGATAATTTATATATGAAGTAATCTGGGGAATGTGTTTTTTTCTCTCTTTGCTTTTGAGGAATGTTCGATTCTAACTTTGCTATTGACCGAATGCTCGATATTGTACTCAGAGTATTCCTTAAAATAACGATCACTGTGGAATTAAAATGCCCCAAAACGTGACCGCGGGCAATTGCATTTCAAATAGATATTATTAATGATGTTATCATCATCACTTGCATGTCTGAAACCTTCCGTTGATGCATTGTTCACATGTTAGCCACGTCACATTCCGATGACGATAGACATACGACAGACACATGCCATGTAAAAATGACAGTGGAAAGAAAATATGGCGACGACTTTAAAAGTCGTGGTGTAAATTAGCTCACTCGCAGCATTAAATTTGCTTTCATAACAATAGAGCTACTTATTCTTTGCCCAAATAATACCGTTGATGCCATGCGTTGGGCGCCCTTCTCTCAACCCCGATCTCTGAGCCTACATTGACCATTTTGCAATCATCCTTGCTTGTGAAAGTAGCACAGTACCGAGGGAACGACATCATGTCGATAAAGGTAGGTGAAATGGCGGCAGAAATGCGAAGAGAGACTTTCATAAGCAGAAGAAGCAAATTTCAGTGACGATACGTTACTTTTGGCATATATCTGTCGTTATCAGAATATTCTGTGACTAATATGTGTACAGTGCCTCAACGGAGTGTTTCCAACATGAAAATGATGATGATAACACCATTAAGCTTTATCTACTTCAATTCGATTATTGCTGAAATACCGAAAAGTTGATATACCAATTTCAACTAGATATATCGTTTGGCCACGAAATGTCGCGAATTCAAACATTATGATATACTTATCCATATAATTCAAGAGGAACAAATGAAATGATCGAATTGTGTGTGGCGAAAAAGAATGGCATGCTGCATATTTGTAAAAACGTGTCGTTTGGACGTAGTTGATAGAAAGGAAAATGACATTTGAGCAATAAACCTGTAAGTCGATATGTCTATTCGAAATACATATATTGTTTGGATTATTTTTCACGTATTATTTTCACTTTATTGATGGTATCTTAAAATGACAGTTCTTCATTGGGACCTTTGTGCCCATCTTTCCGTTCATGCGGTTTCTTGTCGATCGTTCCTATGATGTTACGGAGATACACCGACGGAATAATGATGGGAAAAGTTTTGCAAATTACTTTTTACGATGGAGATCAGTCCAACCCAAGAAGGAAAATGAAGTCAGACAATCAGGTTTAAAAGAGGAAGATGTTACCTTTTGGGAGGGAATGAGCTATTTCTACACTGCACCAATCACCAAATTTGTATATAACATGGTAAGTATACTGTGATGATGTTAATGTGTCCATGAACAAACACAAAGTAATATTTGAAGGGACGAGAACTGTAATGTGTAAGATATAATGTTCCCCCTCTCTCTCTCTCTCTCTCTCTCTCTCTCTCTCTATATATATATATATATGGTAAAAATTGATAACAATTAGAAAACATGACTTAGGCGTTACTCAGTGTTTCACGCTACGTATGTTCTCTGTAGCGATCATCAGACGAATGGTTCAACTTATCTTATCTTACTAAGCCATTCGTCTGATGATCGCTACAGAGAACACATGTAGTGTGAAAATCTAAGTAACGCCTAAGTCTTGCTTTCTACTTGTTATCAATTTTTACATTAAATCGCTCTGCCATACAACTATTGAGCACTGGTTCACACCGTTAAGATTTCCGCACTTTGTAGGATATATATATATATATATATATATATATATATATATATATATATATATATATATATATATATATATATATATATATATATATATATAATACCAAAACTTGTTTGTATTTTCTCAGAGGGGTAAAGTGCTCGATGCAGGGATGCAGAGCAATATTACAATAACAATGAGAACACAACAAGTATGTTTGGTACCTATTACTCGAGCTTCACGCATACACGCGATCGTCAGATAGGTAGATTTTATTGTATGGAATTTGCTTCAGGTGCTTCCATAAAAGTATCACGTTGGGTCAAACCATTTGTTGTGATGGGTTGGACTGAAATTTGACAGGTAAAATTTGTTTTCGTGTCGGCACTTTGAGACCAACTCTGAACGCTTGTTTAAAAGGTTGGACTTATCTGCATTGATTATGAATAGCGTCTCTGTAAGACAAAGGTTGCATTTCTTAGACACATTTGAGGAACTACTAGCTTTCGATAGGATTGACCATGATATGTTAAATGGTTTGTCCTTCGATTTCAAGTGACAGACATACTTTGATAGCTCTGTGCTGTTGGCTTATGCCTTGCTTCGGAAAGATTGGACATGATTTTCATAGCGTGTTTTAAATATGTTGTCAGTTAGACAGATGTAATGTTTCGCCTAATTGTCATCATAATGCAGAAGGGGACCACCACCTCGACCATAATTTTGGTCAATGCACATCAAACGAAAAGTAAGAACACTGTTCATGTGATAAATATATAATCCCATGAAATGGGATTATATATATTTATTGAAGCTGAATTAATTCTTCACACATGCAATTCGATGTTCGATTCAGGTCTCATACATCATACTGCTGGTATTGTTCGCCCTCTTCATATTGACCGATTTGAGACCATATAAAGAAGCAAACTCACCCGGTGCCATTGAATTGATTGTTGCAATCTGGATCATGACATTGGTTGTTGAAGAGGTCAGACAGGTCAGTGTGTAGCTACTGCTTGAAATTCAAATTTCATGCTTTTACTCTATACATATTGTTGCAGTGTGCTAATGAAGATGTTTTCGTGAAGTCAGCAGTATGTTTCAAAGAAACGAATGTACATCCTTGATTAATATTTACACAATTATTAGAATCCAAGAAATGACGTTCGTAAAGTATGGTATAATTAGTTAAATTTAATTATATTAATGACAAGTATAAAGTATAATTTAAATCTGAGGTACATTCTTCACTTTAGAATAGCGTCTCCGCCAAAACTCTAATTAACGTTCTCTTCAACAGCTGATCGTGCGTGAACCAAAATCGAAGAAATTCAAAGCTATCAGTTGGTTTTCTGAAGTATGGAACCGGTTCGATTTGGTCATGTATTTGCTATTCATGACGTCTTTTCTGTTACGCTTCATCCTCCCTCCAAGTAAATTTGCAACCGCAAGTGTTATGTATTGCCTTACATTTATAGCGTTCTGTGTCCGCCTTCTTCACATGGGTTTTGTCTTCAAAGAAGTTGGACCTAAGATAATCATGATAATTAGAATGGTAAGCGACGATTTTGTAGTAAAATGTGATATGAACATTTTATGAAATCAGTGGTATTTGTTAATGAAGGACAATGTAACTTCATCTGTACTGTCTTTAGCTACATGAAATATGAAGTACTCGTGATCGCTAATTTTGCTGACTCATGTGCAGATGTCTACGATGGTTGCACAGAATGATTAAGGGATACTGAAATGAACCTGATTTTACTGATTAATATAGACTAATTACTTTTCTTTTGCAGATTAAAGATCTCACCTACTTCCTTTTTATACTGATAGTTTTCATTGCCGGTTTTGGCATTGCTAACGAGGCTATCTTGTATCCAAACATGGACCCCCACTTTTATTTGATGGTTCAATCATTGTACAAGCCTTACTGGCAGCTTTACGGCGAGCTGTTTTTGGAGGAAATCGAAGGTATACAAGCCACATCCCTAAGTGTTTCCCAAATATTGAAAATGATCGCCAATATTCTTGTTGGTGTTTTGCAGCTTGTGAAGATAGAAACAACCTGAGTTTTGAATATTTATTACCTATTCAACCATGGAATGTAATTATCGCTAATAATGTTTAATTTATTAAACAAAAGGTGACGTGTACATATGACATTTCAATATGATCCCATGAGTTATAATTAAATAATAACAAATGAGAGCGAGCAGGCAAAAAATCGTGATATTGCCCTAGCTCTCATGTGTTATTATTTTTATTACATCGAACAAGCAAACATGCAAAGACACAGGATGCCATAGCAAAGAGATTCTAAAGACTTCTTCGAGTACAGTGCAGTTCGCCTTTCTGAGTCCGTACCAAAGCATCAAATGTTGTCAATGCCGAGTCTAGGGTTGCCGCTGAAAGTTTGCCGATCTCCTCGGTGGCGTATCCAAATTTGTTGCTTGCATAGTTGCTGAACACAGAAATTGCATTCCTTGTTGCCATTGTCGTTCGTTTGCTGTTTAATTGCATCAAAATATCGTCTAACTGTGCCGGTGACAGCTCTGCATGACGTTTAGCATCCATAGTTCGACTGCAAGTACAACTAAAGCGAACGACAATTTGTTAAGCGCAGAAAGGACGCGCAGTAAGTAAAATGACGTCATCCATGTAATATCAAATGCAGAGGGAATCATCAAGTTTGCAGAGGGCATCATTACGTTCGCAGTGGGCATCATCACGTTCTTTTACATGTCACGTGAGTCGTGTTTAACCAATGACAGTCCACGCTGAATGAGTGAGGTGTAATAATGAAAGATACAACACATCTCAAACTCGCATCTCTACATTTTATGCAGTGCTACGCATCAATTATTAAAAATATTTCCTGAATCTGTACTTGTTTTAAGGACGGGTTGAAAACGAGACTTGTTATGAAGATCCCAGATTCATGAACGTGTGCCCTCAAGTTGACGGCTATCGATGGGTGGCGCCCACTCTAACGGCAATCTACATGCTTATTTCCAATATCTTACTAATCAATTTACTCATCGCTATGTTCAGGTAACTAAGTGACACATTGTTCATTACATTTATCAATCGATCGGTGCCCAAAAGGAAGAGAGACACATTTTATATCACAGTCTTTGAATGTTTGCGACAGACATTTATCTTTCACATTAAGTAATTGATAAACACTGTGTCAACACGACAATTGTCTTTGGCGTACTATTCACATTGCATTGTTAGATGTTTAGGAAAGTCAAGATGATTATACTTCTCGAAATACAGCTGGTCTATCTCCTTTTAAGATCTTTCGCTTTCATAACGAAATACAGTAAACCTTACGACAGTCATTCCGAAAACGTAGAGATTTTTTCAGACTCTAGACAAGACAGAAGACGTAAAGGTGCATTTCCGTGTAGCATATTCTCCCCTAAAAGAGTGATTTCTTACGGTTTTCTTTCTACCAGCTTTACGTTTCAAAGAGTGCAAGACAACGCAGAAGTAATCTGGAGGTTTTATCGTGTTGGCTTTATACGAGAGTATCAAGACAGACCAACACTTGCGCCACCACTGATTATTATCAATGAAGTCTATAGATTTATCATCTACATGAAAAATCGTAAGATTTGTAATATCATTCTATTAATAATTATGACGTTCACAATTCAAAATCACGTGTTAGTAGTTCTGTTTGTACCGTCACACCATTTTCATTGAAAATGTTCAACCGTCATGCATATCATTTGAGAACTATTTTAGATCTGCTATTAGTATGGTCTGTATCCTTGATATACCTAAATTACTTGCTGAAGAATAACGTACGCCATGTTACGACATATTTGTGACTACTTATCCCGACCGCCCCATGGCAAATCACACTCGAAACTGATGAAATGTGTTCGCTAGTGACAGAGGCAGCTATCTGTACTGAGATTTGAGTATCATCACCAGCCAATACAACAAAACAGTTATGAACATATTCTTTTTCCATTACAGGTAAGGCAGCAAAGGAATCCCACTCTCTCTGTAAGTTTTCTAATTATAATCAATGTCAAGCGATGAATCATAAGTGATCGCCTTACTCGGAGCCTTTCTAACGGCGTCTTTTTGCACGGAGAATTTTCCCAGTGTTGCATTTCCTACTGTAAGGCTAGACACTTTACTACTCTCATCTAAGGAATAAGTATTGAAAGAATGGATAGCCCTTCACCATTTCGAGTGAATCACTAATATTTCACATGTTACAATGTTGACTGTTATTATCTTGCTTGAACGGTTGTAGATCATGAACACTTGTTCTTGAGTTCGCAAATTTAAAATTGCTCACACAGCTGCTGATATCATAATCATGTCATCTAGAATGTACACAAATATCCGAACTAACTAATATTATTGAACATATACAACATAATGTGCAATGGTATGGTGAATTTCGTAATGTTTATTTAAGGTTTGTTTTTAAGGTGTTTGGCTTGGAAAGGGTAGCGCCACTGATGAACGATTGAACCTGTTTGAGAGAAAGCACTTGCAAAACTATTTTATCAAGGAAAACCAACGGCAGATGACTTCTGTTGAAAGCACCATTACATCCACTGATAAAAGGTATTCTATTGTTTCATTTTGTCAATGCAATCTGAAACGCACATTCAATCTTCATTAATCAATCCATCCATCAAATAACCACCGATCTAACCAACCATTCAACTCTCAAGTCAGACATGCAAATATCAAGCCCTCATTCGTTCGATATTAGCGTCATTAACACATCTACCATACCCACCACCAACCCAAAAAACAAGCTTGCCGAACTCTTGTCGGATCAAGTAATCAGGAAATTCAGCACCCTTCTTCAAAATACGTCTTCTCTGTCACAGAGTTTCTGAACTCTTTCATATTATAAAAGTGAGCTTCTTGGCTTCTAAAACCCCGTGTCTTCCTTTCAGAAACCCTGCCGTTCGTTGGTTCCTTGCAAGGTATTATATGCCTCGAAACGGAAAAATTTAAACTTTGCGAAAAGTTTCCTTAAGGAATTTTTAACAATTTTCTTTCAATATCAAGAAGAATGAGGGGTCACATTCACATTGGTACTTTTGTTATGATATCAATCTGACGTTGGATAGGGGTGTAGGTATTTCAAAATAAAAGCCAAAATCGAACTTTCACATACAAAAGATTCCCCATGCTGGTGATAAACGACGTTGACGCCACAGCCCACACCAATTAAGTATTCATAACATGACTGGCGCAAACGTGCAGATGTCAACAATAGGTTAGTACAAGAATAAAAAGGACTGAGAAAAAGAGAGATTGAGGATCGACGTTGGAGGAGAACCCTGACGACCGGAAGACCAAGCAGGACTAGATAACTGCTCTGCACTCCTCCCCTCCACGGTTTAGACATCTTGCTCCCATTTAAACTAGGCCATTTGTTATTTAGGCAGTAGTTTACGTAAGTGCTCGAGTTGGCTTATTTTATTAAGTTTTACACATTTCAATTTGCACCGTAAATTCACAGTGTTCGTGTCGATCTATTCGGATGTCAGCACGATTCTGTGTAGGTACCTCTCAGCTCAGTCTTAGCCAAGCGAGTTAGCTCTTGCAAATGAGTGAAATTCCCCCATTATATTCCCCCGCTCAAAACCTTCCGCGTGACACTTTAAAAATAACCCTAATTTAACTGATAATTGAAAACCGAAATGACCGCTATCCCTATGTTAATACTATGGGTGAAATTTAATTCGTCAAGTTAATCTCCCCTGAAAACAAAACTGTAAAAATCGTACCTTATCGTTAAAAAGTCAATGGCAGAGACTACAGTGGCAAGTTTTTTGTAGGGGGGAGGGCATAAGTAAAACTAGGGTGATTTCCTTGTGGAGACTAGGACAGAGTAAACTACATTGTAGTGGGCGAGAAAGGACAAGTTTCTTTTACTAGTTGGGTGAAAATAGGTTGTAATAACAGAGTAACGGTTAAACACTTCGGTAACAATTGGTTGCCCCTATTTCCTATTGTTGTAAGGACTTGATTGACTTTTTATGGGATTTGCTGGATTTCTAATGCAAATAAATCATATCGTCTTTCTGTTTCTTGTACGTACAGTTTTTTCGACCATTTATGTAATGTGTAATGTCTAAGAAGTTTCTGACATTTGGTTTGCCTCGATAATTAGTGTAGCCTATGATAAGATAATACCTAAATTACTCGCTTCTTTTTTCTTATTTTTTTCTTGCTGGAACATCAAGAAAATATCAAATCCGTCACGCGGTAAAGACCATAATGATCTTTTATCGTATTAAGCCTATAGGGACAGAGCGTTAGGTATGTACAGACTTATTACATGGCACACCGAATGTTTCATTGCGTCTTTCAACAACGGTGCCATATTGTCAAAGAGGAGAGAATACCCTTGGTGTATAATTATGCCTTTTTCGACGCTCCGTTATTTGCATAAAAATATCGAAATAAGTTTGATTGTTAGTATTTAGGGAGCTAGACAAAAATTGGTTTGAGGTCGTAGTGGTATTGGTAATACTTATACAAAGGTTACGTTCGACTTGCTACGTTCACAATATGACAGACCAATCGTTTTCAAACTGGGCTTTCAAAAAAACCAACAACTTAGGTATATAACGCTGGATTACCCTCATACGATATTTGACAACTCCAATAGAATGAAAAGACATATCGTAAACTCTTTTAGGGAAAACATCAAGAGAGAGACGTAAAAAAGTTAAATCAACAAACGATACATTCTGTGGAAATTACCCTTACTTCCGCAGAAAAAGGTGCTTTAGGTTTCAGGTTCCTCATCCATGCACCCGTCTCATCATCCGCCAGTGAGTTCAAGCCTTTCCACCCTCACTCAAATCGTCAATCCGTCAATTAATCGATTCATCAACTGTAAACGATTTGTTTATATAATTCCATCTACCTACCCACGCAATTGTTTAGTATACTTATCATCTTATCGGTTTTCGTACTGTATAATTTCTGACAAACGGTTTGTACTGACGTAACCTTTTTGTACTGTTGCTTACAATATGTTGTTCACAAGTTCCAAGTTACATTTTTTACAATGTTTTGTATCTTTTCATTGGTAAAATGCTAGGGTGGACGAAGTTGTAAATGATGTTGGTAGCATCAAGGAATGTTTGACTGCAATTCAAAATGAAGTTGGTGAAATCAAGGAAGGTGTAATGAAAAGGCAGCCACCACCTTGAATTGGAGTAAAGTTCAATGCCACCACTATAACGGATCCAGTCGTGTAAGCTCAATCATGTGATCCTTTCTTCATAAGTTCTTTTCATATCAATCGGGCAATAATGGCAAAGCGGCCTAGGGATCGCTGTGAGGTTAGCAGCTCAAATACAGGATAACTATCATCAATAATGGCAGTCCACTTAAAAGATACCATTTAGACGTGACCCCTCATACTTATTACCTTCAAAGTAACAAAGCCTACACAGCGCAGAAGATAGGTGCGATGATGATCTTCCCCATCGAAAGGACAGTAAATAAATGAAGTTGATACCCTATCCATTGCCTGCGATCATAACGACTGCAGCCGAACAGCTGGACACATTAATAGTATCAAGAAAACATCACGAGATTAAAAATCATAAAGACATTAGTGTGACATCACACATGCACAGATGAGACTTAGCAACAAAAAGATATTTACTGAATCATTCTGTTGCCATGTATATGAAACAAGTGGCGTTGTACAATGTTTTATCTGTACATGTTCAGTGACATGCTGAGGCATGGTTTTTCCCCATTACACTACTTTATAAAAAGTAATTGCTGTCATTTGTAAGACATGATGTCGAAAGACCTTTATTATGAATCAACCATGACACAATATCTATAGTGTAAATTCTGATTTTCTTACTTAAATTCACATGGAATGATATTTTACTAAAGTATTAGCTATTCATTGATGTAGGATTAATGTATTTTAAACGTATATTTCCAAATAATTTTCTGCTTATTTTTAAGTGTGTGCTTTCAAAGCAGTCAACGACTTTCAAATTTTTCTTGAAGTATTTCTAAAGCTCCGGTAACTGTATTTTTAAATATGTTTACCGATATTCGTATTTTGGTTATTAATACAATGTTTTGTCCTGCTACCCGATTCACGTCGAAGTTCTTCGTGTTCGGCTGTCAACACAGCTTGTTTGTGTTTTCATTGTTGTAATCCGGCCTTAAGTCCGATCGAGCTAGAGAATTTATCTGCAACGAGGATATGTGTCATAATCTTGCGTTTGCAAAGCTGACGTGTTTCTGTAACGCCATCGAATAGATTTCGCTGTTGTAACAAAAACAAATAATTGATGACATACTTAATGCATGTCACTTCTAACTTGTTAGGTATATAAGTGTATATCTCATGCGCTTAGCTGTGAGTATTCCAAATCATTTTATATTTCATATTTTAATTGTTTTAGCAGTTTTACTGGATACAATGCATTTATGTCATCTGTCAGGTGCAGCCAACGGAGCTGTTCATCGAAAAAGCTGTTCCAGGAGCAATTTTTGAGGGCAGGGGAAATTTTAATTTTGCTCGGGCAGGGGACATGTTTTTAAGTGGAAGGGGAGCAAATTTTAGGTTTTTTTGTAGGGCAGGGCAGATATCGGTTAGTTGTCCT
>LD367436.1:0-19719 GCA_001465055.1 Ptychodera flava | reverse complement strand
AACATTATTGGCATACCATAAACATAGACTGTTTCATAAACACGTAGGCCATACGGGTATCCGCAAAGTTTCACAAAGCCTTTTAAAATTACGACGATTAGGGGAAAAATCGCTTTCGTAACGAAGGAAATGGCCCCCAGGGAACAGTCGTTCCGCGATTCAAACAATTGTCAATCATTCAGTGACGCGCAGAGGTGTAAACTGGTCAAACATTTGCTGTGCATACGAGAATAATTACGATGTAAACAAACCATGTGTACGCTTAGAGTTACATGGATATTGGCGTACACACAGGATGAAAACTTCGTGGTTGTCATAAACTATTTTACTAGCAAACGTTTATGATGCACAGACATCGCAAAAGTGAGCCATTTTCGGTCGTGACTTAGCAAGAGATGAGTCAGTACCGGTACGATGTATCCTTGCGAAAAGTACGTACACTGTATTTTACAGAACTGCAGGGAGAGTCCATAGTTTACAATGACATCGAAAACAACTAAATATTAAAGCATTGCGGTAGCCTCCATGGTCAATTTGCTAGCCCTGAAAACGGCCGTATCGCGTATGGTTTGTGTACTATGATATGTACACGTGTTCTCACACATGGCAATGACATGTCGTGTTCGGAGGGTTGGTAAGGTTTTGACATACCGGTTGCCCCAGTAACGTTTGGACTTCTGTTATGAGAATGAAGCAAAGCTTGTAAAGACATCAAAACAGTATTTGTCAATGTCAGTTCAAGGTGAGCAAGTGAGCGTCGACGCGTCGTCACCCGATCTTCTTCGAAAGGCTTAGGCCTATTGATAAACTGACGTGTGTCCGAGATCGGCTCATTGAGTTGGCACTACATCGTATGATTTCGACAAAGGTTGGACTTTAATTTCTTCAATAACGAAGATATCTATGAACCCAGTCCGTGGTTCATCCCATTACTCCGAAAATGAACATAACTCGTGATTAGTTGTCCGGTGTCACCCTCAAAGCAACCGAGCAGCCGACCTCGATCGCTTACAGATATCGTGGTACGCGAGATTCATGGAAATCTCGATCCTTCCGTGATGTAGCGAACTTATTTTCTTATTTTTTGCGATCGGCCATGACGTCGCGTCGTTGACCTATTTCCTACCATTTTCCTGACCCTGTTTCTCAGTCAATGTTTAGACCGGTAATTCGTGATTTCAACATACGAAATTGCCAGCTTCGGATTATTTTTAATGTTTATGTTTATTACTTTCTTGATGATTATTTCCACAGCGTACGGCGCCATTTCCGTACGTATGTAGATATGGCGGTCAGCAGCCGAATCATTCTCTAACGATGACATGACCCCGAAACTTCAGTCAATCAACTCAGCGAAAACTTCAGTAGATCAACTCAGCACGCTCCTGTTTTTATGAAATTGAGATTTTTTCCTTCTTTCTTTTTTCTTTCGCGTATTGCGAAGGCTGTACCTAAGCTTATAGTCAGAGCATGAGTTGAGAGCAAACAGATTACCCAGATAATGCGAACGATAGCAACCGTTACCAACAGACTCATTATGCAGAGCCATGCCCCAAAACGCCCATCCAAACTTGGCATTAATGCGGTTCCCGGTCCATTTCGCCCCGGGCTTTAAGAATTAATAACTCAAGAACCGCCTTTTTGATTGCTTTTAAAATTTGTGTGCCGCTTTTTTGATTGCTTTGAAAATTTGTGTGCAAGTACCTTAGGTGAACCTGATACAGTTTTATGAATATTGTGAAATTATCCTTAATTTTGTATTTTTGCTGAATTTTTTTGTGATTTTTCTCATTTTCAGTAAAAATTCTTCTCTGAAACCGCCAGCCCAATTGCTCTCAAATTTGGGTTGTCTCTTTGCAAGGGTGTTACTCTTGTAATTTGTTAGTCCCCGGGGGGACTTATAGGTTTGGTCATGTCCGTGCGTGCGTGCGTGCGTGCGTGTGTGCGTCCGTCCGTGCGTCCGTCCGTCCGTCCGTTCACGCAGATATCTCAGAGACGCCTGTAGCGATTTGATTCAAACTTGGTACAAGGATTATCATCTATGCCATACATATGCACATCGATTTGTTTTACGATCCGATTCAAAATGGCCGTCTGGCAGCCATTTTGTTTCCTGTATTTGATGACGGTGCGTATGTTCACGCAAATTTCTCAGTGATTCTAAGAGCGATTCCATTCAAACTTGATACATAGATTACTCTATATGTTATACATATGTACATTGATTTTTAGTTTGATCTGGTCTAAAATGGCTGCGTGGCGGCCATTTTGTTTCCTATATTTTACGACTGTACGTTTGTTCACGTAAATTTCTCAGAGATGCCGGGCGCGATTGCATTGAAAGTTAGTACCTATATTAATCCTTATCACATATATATGCATGCGGATTTTTGTAATGATTCGATCATAAATGGCTGTGTGACGGCCGTTTTCTTTCCTGTATTTGATATCCATCCACAGGGGTCCCAGGTATGATCCACAGGGGTTCCAGGATGAAATTAATACTAATGCTGTGTCTATGCATAGGGGCTCATGAATGCAGATATCTGAGATATTCCTGTGCCAATTCTTTTTAAACTTGGTACAAGGATACTACACTATGGCATTCACATGCAGGTCTATTTATATTGGTATGGCTTGCATAATTAGGTCTAATTTGCATAATTCAAGATTAGAGCGCTGTTTCTGGTACAACTGTACCAAATTTGATGAAACTTTGTGCAGATGGTTTTAGTCCCCACAGACACCATCTGGGGGGACTTATAGGTCATGTCCGTGCGTGCGTGCGTGCGTGCGTCTGTTCACGCAGACATCTCAGAGATGCCTGTAGCGATTTCATTCAAACTTGTCACAAGGATTACTTCATATGTCATACAGATGCATGTCAATTTGTTTTGTGGTACGATCCAATATGGCTGTCGTGTGGCCATTTTATTACGATTTTTTCATGTATAGAGCCATTACTCAGGCATGTTTCAACCGATTTTATTCAAAGTTGGTACAAGGACATATACCGATCACATAAATATGCACACCAATTTGTTTGTGATGCAATCCAATATGGCTACCTTCCGGCCATTTTTTTTCAATTTTTTTCATGTACAGAGCCATAACTCAGGCATATCTCAACCGATTTTATTCAAAGCTGGTACAAGGACATTGACCTATGTCATACATATGCACATTGATTTGTTTTGTGATACGATCCAATAAGGCCGCCATGTGGCCATTTTATTACGATTTTTTCATGTCCTGAACTACAGCTCAGACATGTATCAAGCAAATTTATTCAAAAGTATTTTTATCACAGACCTAATGAAGAGGACTCTATCCTCTCTGAGGACCTGTAATCAAAGTACCCATTAACAAGTGGGGACTGTGTCATCAACGATGACTTGTTGAAATTATGAGAAAAAATTGGGAAAATTACTATTTTTGAGCAATTTTGTCATTTTTGGTCAAAAAATCTTAAACAGTATTTCCTTTTTAAAACCCCTGGACAGACAGTTTTCATATTTGGTACACAGACGTACAGAGATGACAATAGTTAGATATGTGGAAATTGTCCTGAAATATAAAAATTTGTATTTTTAAGACAATATTGTCATTTTTGGTCAAGAAAAGTCGTTCTCAAAGTTACTTGTTTGATAGCTTTGTAATTTGGTATAAAGTCCTTTGTTTGATAGCTTTGTAATTTGGTATAAAGTCCTGAGGGATGTTATTAGATAAATTTTCTGCTCAAAGTGTTGGGAAACCCCAAAATATGTCTATTTTAGGTAATTTTCTCAGTTTGTGACCTTAAATGACCTACACTAACCCAGGATATGTTGTGAGACAATTTTGAAGGCTGTGAACATAATTTTGTCATATTTGGTATCAATTTTTAGGAAAATTTGATCCAGAAAACAAAGCTGAGGTGATATTTTTCATTTCGGACCAATTTTTGCATCTTTTTTATGTAAGACATACAAGAACTGATGAGAAATTTGGATCCAGGATAATTCCAGATGTTGTACTCACCGCCCACAGTGGAGGCATTTCCTCTGTAACTACCTAAAGTGCTGTTTACATTAGAATGATAACACTCATCGCATGAATTAAAAAATCTCCAAGGTAGTAAATATACTTCCTGTCATTTGGTCTTATGTAATACCAAGGGGTGGAACAATTGATATTCAGGAGGGGGTAGAGTCTAGAAGATTGATGATGTAGCATTACTTTTTTACCAGATCCCTTGTACATTTTTTTATCCACTCCCACCTTTTTAGCTCCTCAGTTTTATATACTGAGGAGCTATTAGAATTGAAAACTAGAAATGGCGGCGTCAACTTTTACTTCCTTCTGTCAAGACTTCCTTCTGTCAAGATTTGGCCAACTAGCTTCCGTAGATGTGTATCTGCGATTTTTACAACATCAACACAGCAGGGCTTGATGTGGTCTTGTTTACATCTTTAATCAGCTACATGCTCTCAGTTACACAACACACCAGGGCCACTCCATGAATGTCAGACAGAGAAACATAAACAAATCACCACACTTTGCAATGTCATGTATCTTTCATTTTTATTTGTGATGGACAAATGAGCTTGAAAGTTCAGGAAGGTTTTGAAATTTTCGCTTGTCCAGTCTCAGTGAATCTACATATTAAACAATTTTGGGAATTCCTGACAGTTGGACACAATGATAAGTTATCTGTTGCTTACAACGGTCTAATCATTGCAATCCTAGTTCTTACAGATGAATCGGCCCTGGTGTGATGTGTAACTGAGAGGTGTAGCTGATTAAAGATATAAACAAGACCACATCAAGCCCAGCTGTTAATGTCGTAAAAATCGCTGATACACAATACCTTGGCTAATTAAGTTTTGCAGCTTGATCGGATTTCACTCTAACTGGCTGTCAACTTCAATGTGTTTTTGTTACATAGAGAAAACTATGGGAGCAAAGTTTTTCGACAATGTCACATGACCAGCCACTTCCTGTGTTAATTATGCACATACCTAATTCTGGGCTTAATAATAGAGCTATAGTTCTGATTGTTCGTATGTAGGGATAACTATGGGATACAATTTTTTTGACAAAATATCACGTGACCTTGATGACCTTTGACCCCAAATATACATATATGTCCATAACTCAGTAACCACAAGGGCTACACCCTTCATATTTTGTATGACGGGAAACCTTATGACGCCACAACCTTTACCTCATTAATCATATACATATCTAATTTGGGGCAAGCCAATAGAGCTGGAGGTCTGATTTTTGGTATATAGGGATAACTATGGGATACAATTTTTTTGACAAAATGTCACGTGACCTCAATTACCTTTGACCTCAAATATAGATATTTCTTCATAACTCAGTAATCACAAGGGCTACACCCTTCATATTTGGTATGATGGGACATCTAACGATGACGCATCCTGTACCTCATTAATTATGCATGTATCTAATTTTGGGCCAGTCAATAGAGCTAGAAGTCTGATTTTCGGTATATAGGGATAACTATGAGATACAATTTTTTTTGACAAAATATTATGTGACCTGGCTGACCTTTGAACCCAAATATACATATATGGCCATAACTCAATAACCACAAGTGCTACACCCTTCACATTTGGTATGATTGGAGACCTTATGGTGCCATATCCTGTACCTTATTAATTATGCACATATCTAATTCTGGGCAAGCCAATAGAGGTAGAGGTCTGATTTTTGGTATATAGGGATAACTATGGGATACAATTTTTTTGACAAAATGTCACATGACTTCGATGACCTTTGAGCTCGATTTCACAAATACTACTGTAGCCTTTCATCTTTTTTGCATATTTATTTCTCTATTGCGCCTGTGCAGACAGAAAGATGGTAAACATTTTGCGGAATTACTTAATCATCTCAGAGTTGGCCAATATACACAAGAAGATATAAACCTACTTCAGCAAAAGGCTGATGAATTTTCTGGTCAAGCAGATCAATGTGAAAATGCAATTCACTTGTATACTACAAATTTAAATGTTGAAAAACACAATGAAGCAATTTTCACTAGAGTGCTGACAGAGAAATTACGGTGGCTCTCCTGCATTCCAATGCAGTAAATGGCGCTTACTCACTTTACTGGTCGCCTTATAATAAACCGCCACATACTCCATCAGGATATATTGATGTTAATGTATGCAACTTATTATTATATTAATGCGCCAAATCATGCCGTATATACAATTGAATGTATCTAACACAAATGTTGTGTATCCCGTATCTCAACCCCATGCCTCCAAGTCAATTACTGCTTACCAACAACCAACTACTTCAACTGGCCTCACACTTGAGGAGCTTCAGTGTCCTTGACGCTATTTTCTTTTTATCAAGCCTTCTCTGTCTGTTTTTTGTTGTTGACATTTGCTTATATATTTAGGATCTGCTTGTCCCATTGCTATATAAGTTGATATGCATGTTCCTAAAGATGACCTCCAGTACCTAAGTTGGAGACCTTATTTGCTTTTGTCATTGTTGTTTTTCCTGGTTTAAATATTTCTCGAATGGACCAATATTCAAACCGAATGTGAGCACATAGTGTCCTTGACGGTATTTTCTCTTCTACCGCTTGTTTCTAATGCAGTGGTTTTGGCACAGTGTTCACTTAAGTCATATTTTGATGTGAACCATTGAAACTCATGCAGGTGATCAAGTCATGCACAATAGTACATCTATTGATCTCAACCATGACCAACGGTATTCAATCATTAAATACAAGGAATGTAGACATGTAGGATTACAATGTGAATGTTGACGTAATCATATTGATTGGCCTGAAATGGTGGCTTTGGTCAGGTTTAGTAAAAATTCTTTGAGTTCAGATAATCAGCTATGGACCTACATGTAGTCTGGCAGAGACCCTGCAATTCGCGTTCTTCCCTGTTAGAACATACAAGCGCCCTTCAGAGACGAGATGCGAATCCCAGGGTCTGGACATTCTTGCAAGCGACCGGACGGATTTGTGCCTGTTCAAGGTACTTTATAGAACTACACACATCCGTTAATAAAAAAAACGACAAGTACCATAGCCAAATAAAATTAAAAATGAAAAATAAAAACATACCGCGTATATAGGTCTACCAGCTACTAGTATTTATTCTCTCCGCCCAGTTAGATAGGTGTTTCTTTTGACGTCACTACCCTTATGAAAATTCATATACTTGCAAAAACCGACAGTCGCTGTGTCTGGCAGCGCGTGCTCACAGCTGCACAGTGTAGCCTTCGAATGCAGGCCCATCGTTGGCGCGCACAAAACAAGGCACATTGACTGTGGAGATTCCACTGTGGACCCTGCACATTTGCTATTAACTTCATGAAAGTATGTGTTGTTGACAGCAACAGACATGAGCATTCCTTACTTCCGTAATTCATTCATTACTTAATAGCTACTTCCTTTCAATACATGTGTGTATTGAAGTGAGTGAAATGGATATTGCATGAAGAAAAAGCAGAACCAAAACCAGATTCATGAAAATCAAAGAATTGTGTTTTGGTGGAAAAGAAAGAGAGTGTACAAATGCTCTTTTGACTACAAAATTTTACTGACTTCTTAAGAGGCATATTAGCCTTCAGAAAAAGCATAATGCTAATAGTAAAAAACATTAATCACTGAAACTGCATGTTTTTACTTTTTTGCTTACGATAGACAATAATAGACTACAGAAGCTACCGGTATTGGTTCTATTGGCTCAGATACCCAGGGATTGGTATCTCTTCAGCATCCATTTGTATGTCTGCCTATATGTATGTACGTACATACATATTTGTACATTATATGTTTGTACGTACGTACGTACGTATGTATGCATGTTTGCCTACGCAAATATTTGTAGAACCACAGACCTCACAGACTATGATATTTGGTGTGTAAATGTATCATGTGATTATGACAAATTTTTTTTCTTTTTGATCATATTATTGAAAATATGCAAAATACGCAAATTCGCTCATGGCAGCATTTATTTTGTCAAAAATCTTCTAATTCATAACCACTTGTCAAAACAGCTTTGATAATTGGTATCCAGATTCCTGGGGATGACCTAACTCAGTGGATTATGATAGAATGTTTTGTGTTGGGTATGACACTCATGTTTTACATTCCTCCTGCTTATACGAGTTAGAAATTGCCCAACTATGTTTTACATTCCATCATAACCAATTTAGGTGTTTGGTTCAACTAATTTCAATAGCAGCTACTATGTTTTTCTACACACAGCAAGGCCAACAGTTTTCTTGACATATGCTAGTGATCAGAAGAAATCATCCACTGGATTGAAAAATTTGCTGGAAAATCTGACGGGAAATGGTTTTCGGGTGTATTTGGACATGAAGAGATCTTCATTTAGGAAAATGGGGGAAGATAGAGTGGGTTGGTTGACAGAGCAATTTGAGTCAAGTGATTTCATCTTGGTGTGTTGCAGTCCAAAATATATTGAAGAAGCTAAGTTAATAGATGTACCAGATGATGTCAATGACTCTAGTCTGAACACAAGGTAAGAGAGGTCATGATGTATTGAAAGAAGTCTTTCAGAAGACCCATCATACTATGAATAGCAAATATGTATTGTCAGATGGTAGTTGTTTAGTAAATTCTATTTATCACATGAACTAGCCCGTATCTTTACCTGTGTTATGTACACCAGCACAGATAAGAAATCTATATTATCCCTGTTGTGTGTCATCAAGCGGAACTTTTTTCCTGCAATGGTACCATTCGTACATGCACGTTGTGACACAGACCGATTTGTCGTGATTGATTCCGTGCTCTCATGGCATTTTGACAAAAAGGTGACCTGATAAATCACGATATGGAAACATAGAAGGCATGTCCAATGAAATTTCAAGTTGCTAAAGCTTTAGCTATTCCCAAGAATCAAATTAGGATACTGGCTATCATTTTAATGGCTCAGTAACGTCACGGCTCCAGTCGTAAGGCTACGTTGTCGTACCTTGCGATCGCCAAGTGACGTCATACCTGGCAATCCCGGTTGGCAATAAACCCAAAGATACACCTCAACAAAAGTTCAACTCATTAAATGAGTACCATATAATCTTCAGGAAAGCACATAGAAGGCACAAGCATAAAGTCATTCAACGAACAACGATAAACTTCCTTCATTACACAAATTATTCTGTTGTTTCTCGATCGGGATCAAACCTGCAGCGTAAGGCTATAGTGAAGACATAAGCTGTCGACTTAAACTCTGCAGCACAGTGCAGGGCTGCAAAGTTGACTTGGACAACACTCACAACAGAACAGTTCCCATCAAGTAACAAAATTGGGATGTACCAATGGGCAATATATGTGTCACAGCAAACATCAAAGTCCGTAAGACAAAAACATTGGCGACCGAGATGGTCACCGGCGGATACCAGTGACAGCAGTGCCCACTTCAAGTGTATAAGCTTACACTCTGTGTGTCATTGATCTGAATCTTTCAGGCTTGCCAAGGTCGTAAACTTGTGATATTTTAAAAGCCACAGCATCTCTAAGAATGATAACTACTGTTTTGATTGTGTCATTGCATTAACTTCATAAATATAATTGTAAATATTCTGAAAAACTCAAAATACTATGGTTATCCGTCGCTAGTGCAGTGAAAGCTATGTCCACCGTGGCAGACTTGCCTTGGCATCGGTCCAGCGCGAGACAATGATTGACACGCGCACGTGACCGAATCCGTATGTCTGATTGGTGGAGATACCATTCGGTGTATCAAAATTGAGGCATAATCGGATTTATGAATGAAAGTATACCTGTAAACATTTGCACATCTCCTGGGTGACGTGCCGCTTTACTCATTAAATAAAAGTAATCTGCGTAAAATAAAACACTAAATCGCAATAAAAATCATGCACTTTGTTACATTAATTTTGATCCATCCACATCAAAGAAAAATAAGAAGACTGTTCATGTGATAAATATATAATCCCATGGAATATTTCTCTGTTTGACGTCATCGTATACGAGTGTTTTTCGTGGAGCCGTACAACTTCGAGCCGAAGTATCACATATCTTTGTTTGAATGTATATTATATTAAATGCAGAATTTAACAGTGTACAGACTAATACTTGCTATGTTGGTTACTCTGTAATATAATATCACTGTACGGCAGAGTAAGAGTGGAAATAGAATTTAATTGAAAGTGACAATCCACTCTGACTCTTCATTGAAAGTGACAATCCACTGTTCACAGTACTTTTTTAGTCAAAACATTTTTGGATACTCTTCTTCATGGCAGGTGTTGATGGCCTTGCTTGCTGTGTGGAAAGAAGCTCACTTTTCTCGAGCTACCCAGCATGCTTTGTGGCATAGGCAGAATGGTGGACCATGACACAATCATCTTGATTATTGGAGATTTGTAAATGTTGACATGCATATCATGAGAATTCAATGCAAAAGTGACATGACTTGGTGGACTAAAAGGGTTTATCTCAGGTGTCAGGTATTCTGCATGCAACTTCAACTGGATGATGTTAAAAGGTATATTCAACTTAAAGTGGCCTCAAAAGAACGTGGCTTCACTGACAAAAACCAATACTAACATATGTTTAACTGCATTATCTTTACAGATACATTGCAACCTTGATGCAAACAAAGCATAGAGAAAATGGATCCAGATATGATCGCTTTATTCCAGTTCTAATGGATGATTCCAGTTTCACTGATGTCCCCATATGGCTTCGTAATACAGTCATTTATCACTGGCCAAAAGATTATCAACAGTTACTGGGTCGTCTATCATACGTAAGCCGCAGGATTCAAAGACAGAACACTGGCAGTGTGCCTACCATCGTGCAAGTTTCACACTTATCTGCTCCAAATTCTCAAGGCTCATCTCTGCCGAAATGATCGACAAACATTGTAGAATAGGCAAAGTGTAAACTGTTGTTGAAGGACTTTGTCATCATGCAGAGAGTGGGTTGATTTTCTTGTCAGTAATTTCTCTGAAAGAAGCACATATATTACAGAGTCTTCAGTGAATGGTGAGGGAATGTAATCCATTGAACTAGGATGTTCAGTTTAAGGATAAAAAGTCTCAACTGTCCAGCTTGTTCACAAGACAAGTAGATAAGTAAATATACACATATATTTATGTCAAACGGAGTTCAAAAACTATGTAGGACTAATGAATTACATTATGTAACTTCCGTAAAAGGTTTTGCTGAAAGATGGAGAACAAACCTTGAATTGAATCAGTGGTTTCTTTCTCCCCAGTGCCTGTACTTCTCTACCCTCTGGTCGATGCCTTTACTTCTCTGCCCTCTTTTCAATGCCTGTACTTCTCTGCCCTCTGTTCAATGCCTGTACTTCTCTGCCCTCTTTTCAGTGCCTGCACTTCTCTACCCTCTGGTCGATGCCTGTGCTTCTCTGCCCTCTTTTCAATGCCTGTACTTCTCTACCCTCTTTTCAATGCCTGTACTTCTCTACCCTTACATATGTAACTTTTTCAGGTAATTTGATCATTTTTAGTCAAACCTCTGATTCACTTTTGTTTATTATGTTTATTACACTATTTTAAAACTCAGTATTGTTTAACTATCACTAGATCACTTCAATTGTCTTTAATTGTTTATTAGCTCATATTTGGTTTTATATATAAATACCAAAAAGAGCTTATATGATGAGTCTGAGTGGCGTCTGTGTCTGTATATTTGTGGGTATGTGCGGATGTATGTCCGTCACACGCAAAGGCTCCCATAGCGCCAAAGCTTCCGTCTCAGTATTTGGTGTACAGGTAGATGTAGGGGTTGAGATGTGAATTTGTTCAAATGAACACGTCAGTGTCAAAAATGTGCAAATGAGGTAAGAAAACGCGAAATTCTGAAACAGGCTTGAAACAGGCTTACTCCACTGACTTGAGTCATTTCCTGTCATTGTTTATGAACTGTTACATATTAACAGACCTGCTCAAACCATAGACAGAAGAGGGGAGGAAGACCGTCTATGGTCAAACTAAGGGGGGCTAGCTGCCTTTCTGCTATGCATGTTGCTAAAGTTGACCTCCAGTACCTAAAGTTTCGGACCTTAATTACTTTTGTCATTCTTGTTTTTCTGGTTTAAATATTTCTTGTTGTTTGTCTGGTTGTACTGTGCAGAAATCATTGTCATAACATCAACGTAGAATTTTCCTGCACTGAACAGATAGAAACAACATTTATTGTTGATCTTTGTTAACCCACACTGGTATGTACCGATTCTGATCAAATTTGAGCGACACCGTATAATTGCGGTATTTTTCAATTGTGTTTTCCAAGTCATATTGTTTTTAAATTTCTGACTTTGTAGTTGAAGTGGTCAATAGTTGGAGTGTCCTATGAATCAGTGATATTGGACACAAGATTAATTTCAGGAAAAATCTTAGCAGACCTCCTACAGCCACCCGGTTGCTTGTAATAACACATGGTGATCCAGGTTGGTTGTAATAACATATGGTGATTACATTAGTTAAACTTTGTTGTTCAAAGCCAGCAGTATTCAAATATTTTTAAAATGTAATGTTTACAAGTAAATGTTGGTAACAGTATATCTCCTAGGGTGTCATTTTTTGTAGCCGTTATGTAACTATCATTAACCCTTTGAGTGCCAAAGTCTATTTTTCTCCCCTTTTACAGAATAGACCCCAGTCAATTTTTCTCAGAGGTTTGCCAAAATTTTGAGAAAAAACTGTAGCAAATGAAATGTGATGTCCGTTTGGTCCAAAATTATCAAAAGATTATTGAAAAATTCATAAAAATTGGTAAAATTTTGCACTAAAATTTTGGCGGGAGAAAATTGCAGCTCTCAAAGGGTTAAATGAATGTAGTTAAAATAGTTCAAACTTTGTGTACAGAAATGAATTCATTGTCATTGGAACACCAAGGATTATTATCTTGCTCAACATAACAGTGTGTGTTTGGAAATCAAGATTATTTTTTTTTTATCAAAACATGGTATGAGTGAATGATTACATCAAACAATATGCATCCAAATGTACAGTTTGAATATTGTTTTATGAAACACATGGTACATAATGTTGAGTATACAAAAAGGTCGAGACTGAACAGGCGTCATAGAAGTGACAGACTGGGTAACTAGAAATGACAGACTGGGAGTTTAGAAGTGACAGACTGGGTAACTAGATGTAACAGACTGGGTGTCCAGAAGTGACAGACTGGGTATCTAGAAGTGACAGACTGGGTATCTAGAAGTGACAGACCCCTGGGTATCTAGAAGTGACAGACCCCTGGGTATTAAAACAACAGAGAGTAAATTAAGTGACTTGCAGAGTACAGAGGATGTCCATGTGCCTTGTCATACACAGGGGATAGATTATGTGCCTTGAAAAGTGAAATTAATGGATGTATGGAAAGGCTATAGCAAATACAGTAATGTGTGTTATGTTCATGATCAACTGAAGAATATCTTTTCATACATGTATGTGTACTTTATGTAGGCCTATATTGCTTTAACAGACAAACAACATATATTTACTCATACATTTATATCTAAAACTTTTAATGTAATGCTAAGTTTTTCCGTATGCTGATTCTGTCATTAAGTCATTTTCAAATAACTGTGTAGAATGTGTGGAAATGATGAACAGACGGTAGAAGATAAGAAAAAATAGGGAAACCAACTAAAATGCCATTATTTTTTACTCCTTTCAAAATGGAATATGTTAGAGTGGAGTTTCAGCTGCCATGTGTACGTAGCATGGAGTTTCAGCTACCATGTGTACATAGCATGGGAAGTCATTGGGATAAGTCAGTGTCTGTTTGTGATTTTGTATGTATGAGTTTTTGTGATCCCTTGCTAGTTAGTTTTTATTCATTGAAGAAAAACACATGATCCTACAATATAATATTTAATGCATCATCTTTTCAATCGTAACTCATGTTCACAAACCATGAAAATTTTAATGAACATTAATTATTGGAACACCAGATAATGTTGGATTTTAAAATGATCTGCTACACTTGGATTTAGTTGAACCAGCTGTACAGCAGTTTTACTTCCATTATCATAGAATACTTTCTCAATGATTGTATCCAAAGACACCATTCAAAACGGTTATATGTCTTAAGGTAGTATGCACCTCGAAAGTGAAAGACTTAAACTTTTGCTCAAACTTTCCTCAAGGGATCTTTCAATCATTCTCTTTCAAAATCAAGAATAAAAACAGGGGGTCACTGTGCAAATTTTGGTGCTAGAGAAACAAATTACCCAAGATTTACTGACATTAGAAATTCAAAAAGGCTGCATCCCTGTGTTAAAATTTTCGAATTTCGAAAAACTAAGGTGGTAAAAAGTTTTCTTTCACCAAGAGCTTTAAAATGAACCCCCACATGTGGTATATCAGAAAAGAATTGTAAAAATTTGAGAGTCTGAGGTGCATTCTACCTTAACTGTCACCTTGAAATGTTTTATCACAGCCTATTACATCAAATGATTCTTCATATCAGTACAGTAAATCAATTTTGAAACTTTACATTGACTCATTAGATTCTGTGAGCAAGCTCTTCATTCCTAGTCTAAAGAGGAGAGTAAAAAGGTTGTAATTACAGAATTCTGTATCATCCACTTCCAAGTTGTAACATTAACCTTTTTCTTGCTATGTTCATATGTCACCATCAAGTCAGAAATACTAGTAAAGGCATAACATGTCCCATATGTTGCATTTTAATAAAGACTTTAACATTTAAAGGCCCTGAAAACATACTGAAAGTATGATTTTTGCCATCTAAAACTGCTATACATATCTGCTAAGTGTGCAAACATATTTGTAGATTTTTGGTCAGTACAGTACTTTACCATAGACCTTTTTTAGGGTCTATGATCAGTAAGACTTGACTAATAGCAAGTGACAGGCAGTGCAGGATAAGGGTTAATACATGTTAACATTTTGAATTGCATTAAATACACAATCAATACATGAAACACAATTTTCACTTATGTATAAGGGGTTGCATGCTATGACAAATTCCACCGGCAAAACCCTGCAAGTTTAGGTGAATGTATGAAAACTTCCTAAGTATCGGTTTTACTGTGTTATCTGTTATCAGTTTCATTGAGATTCTTAATTTTTAATGTCTGATAAAAATTGTTTTTTGCATGGATTTAAAATAAAAAGAACATTGTAATCACACAAACCTTGAGATGTACTTATTTCAGTTTGATAAGTCTTCAAACTTTTACCATCTTGATCAGCTTACTGGTTAGACAGCTTTAAAAAACGGTATCTGCCTTTATACCAGTAAATCATAGCTTTAATAGCTTACTGGTCAGTAAGTTATGTCAACTTTGGATTTATTATGTTTTAAACCTTTGTATTCATCATCAGAATCCCAAATAATATTTTTAAGCAATTTGACTAAAATTTATTATTTTTGAGCAAATGGCAATTTCGTCTTGTGTTAGGTCAATAAGACTGCATTTTTTAGCTACTATAGACTATATAGTGTATAGAAGCCATTGGGATGGGTATCCGTCCAGTGTCAGTCTGTATGTATGTATGTATGTCCGTTTGTGAAGTGCCATCCACTCAAATATCTTGAGAACTGCAGTACTTACTGATTTTATATTTGTTGTGTAGATGAAAAATATGATTTTTTGGTTTTTTTTTATTTTTTGTTACTTTTGAAATATGCAAATTAGTGCCAAAAAAGGCATTTTTGGTAGAAAATCTCCTTCATAACCGCTGGTCAGACAGCTTTGTTATGTGGTATACAGGTCCCTAAGGATAACCCAACTTTGATTTTTTTGTCATTTTTGGTCAAAACTGTATTTCATCAAAACCGCTCATCTGACAGCTCTGATATTTGGTATACAGGTTCCTACAGATGAACTTAATATGATATATTGAATATTGACAAAATCTGCAATTTTGTATTTTTGGTGCAATTTTTGCCATTTTTGGTCAAAATGTTTGTTTCTCAAAAGTTACTCATCTGATAGCTTTGATATTTGGTATACAGGTTCCTGGGCTTTATCTTAATGTAATATATTGCAATTATGATGAAATCATACATTTTGTATTTTTGCAGCTAATTTTGCAATTTTTGGTCAGGCCATCCTGAAATGAGCTATCAAAGATATCTATCTTCTTCATCAATACATGTGTCACAATAAGTTATTCTCTACATAACACAGCAGAGCTCTGTCGACTGTTGGGTCGCTTGTTTTTTCAAAACCGCTGGTCAGACAGCTTTAAAATTTGGTTTACATGTCCCTAGGATGACCTTAGTGAGATAATTTCATACAGTCAGGAAATACTTAATTTTGTATCCATGTCTATAGTAGCTTCAGGGACTTTTGCCCTATGTTTTGAAGTGGTACCACTTTATACATGGTGTAGGCTTCTCAAACCTACCTTCCTTCTTGTTTTGCTCTAAGGAAGAAGCATACATCAAAAACGTATTGAATTCTCCGTTTCCTTACATCAGTGGACACTTTTGGTCACAATAATTTTCAATTGTGATTGAAAATTGAACAGTATATAGGTTGCCCACACAACCAATATGGCAACCAGCCCAATACCACCTGGCATGATGTCAACAGAAAGCATGCGATAAATTATGAATCTTGAAGCTGTCTAGTTTTAAACATTTGCACAACCAATCACAAAAGTCACTCGACCGTTGAACGTAATGTAGTGTCAAGAGTACATGGATTCACCATCGTTTTCCTCAACTCGGTCACATCGGTTGAAACCTTATGCACAAAGGGAATGGAAGTAAATGGTCTTAAAACACGAATTGAACCACAATAAAGTCGTATTTGGTATTCCTCCTATACCCGACCACCGTTGGCGAGATAGTAAAGCGGTAAGCCATCGACGCCCTTTTAAAATGGGCTGTACAACTGAAACTCCGGATTGTTAAATCATTTCGACGTCTAATTTGCATACTTCCGGATAATGATTATGTATTCAGCTTATGATTATGAAAACAGAGATTCTAGGGATTTCGCCTGCTAACTACCATTGCTCGGCCTTTGCATATCCACGCTCCTTTGGTTCGGGAGGAAAACAATCGACTGTGTTCAGGTACACGGCTAATGCCCTTGTAACCTAGGTTACAGAAGCTTTCGCCGTGTACAATTGTTGGATATATATATATATATATATATATATATATATATATATATATATATATATATATATATATATAATATATATATATATATATTTGTCAATATTTTGTTCGTTTGATTATTTATTTATTTATTTATTTGTTTGTTTGTTTGTTTTCTGAGTACCCAGTGCTTTTAGTTCGAGAGACCCCAAATCCCCAAAACAGCATAGCTGAAACATGAAGATGTACGTTTATTTGAAATGGCTGGCGCACAATCCCCGCTAGCTAAGGACTTTGCCCACACAAAGCATTGAAAAATGTATTTGTATTTATTTATTTGATTATTTACTTCAAACAAACCTATATCTTCATCATATTTCGGCGATGTTGCTATAAAGCGGTATGTGTCCGTAAACAAGCAAACCAAATCGAGAAAACCTCGGAGACTGAACTCCCAATGGTTGCGCTGACACTAGAGATGTTCTGTATTTATTTTGAAGCGATAATCTGCTGCGAAAATGACCCTGAATTGTCAACTGTACCACCCTAATCCCTCCACAGGGACGGTGACTGTGTGTACGTACCTTTGACATGGACTATAATTTTGAGGGACTGTGATTAGAGTGGTAATGACAAGGAGAATCCAATGAGTTCACACCAATACTCACATCAATAATCACATCAATACCAACATATACTGTAGGACTATAAATGTTGTAGGAATGGCGGGAAAAAATATGTTCAAACTGTTATTTCTATGTACCTGCACTGACTCTAGGAACGGTAGCTCGGTAAAACCATCGACAGTAGAGGGAAAAACCGTGTATGGTAATACCGGACTGTAGTTTGTCGCTACTCTCTTTTGAAAAAGCAACATTTTTTTTTTGTATTTAAAAGTTTTTTTTACTTTGTATGTGACGTTTTTTTCGGCAGCTACTTTCAAAAGATATGACATCACTTCTGATATGTAATTGTGTACGGTAAAATGGATATGATCTAAGCTGCATGCAAATTAGCCACCATTCAAAATGTTTCACCAAGACGAAGTTCTGCCCCGGCTCCTTCCGCAAGTTGGTAAGGCTACTGCCCTGTCTGCCCCCTGATACAAACTCTAGGTTACTTTAAAGGAAACAAAAGATTCATTTATTTTTCAATAGTACAGTGATTGTTCTTGGTGTGTCAAAAGGCGACGAATAATTTGTCTGGGGGATTGCATTCCTCAGCTTAAAATATCTACGATATGTTTCCCCGTACTGACACAACTATTGAAACAATCATTTCGCAATGCGACGGGGACAGCTGACTTTAGCATGTTTAGAAGCCTAGCGCGACTGTATGCGATATGTCGAAAAGATATAAGAAAGTCAGCCATTGTCCAAGTAGATTTCAGAATTGTTACCTTAACGAAACTATATGGAAAGCTCTGACGACTGCCTCTGGTGGGAACTGGTGTATGGCGAAAGGACATTTATGAAAATCTGCATGTTGAAAGGAAAATTATTGTGTCATTCGATATTTTCTTTCTTCTTATTGAAAAATGTTCTCTTTCTTGTTCGCCCCCTAAAATATTAGCCTTCAAAAACGCCTCGGTGTGTACAATGCAACGTCATTGTTGATGAATAAATTTGTCTTGACGAATTCATTCAACCGTCACGTAAGACATTAATTCAATGAGATTCAAATAATAATTTATCCTTGAAGAAATCTACCTTTAGGCTCATCAAATTGATACCAACACGTAAAACAACCGTCTACAACACTAGATTTACAGAGAGTTTGACACAGATGTAGAAAAGATATAAAATGGCAGGCTACCGCCTGAACCGCATAGCGCATCCTGATGGGAATAATAATATTCTCTGGTTTCCTTTTATTCCAGAGTGATAATGGCTTGTTAAAGAGTTTTGCCAAGGACCGATTACTTTTTCTGTTATATTCACAACTCGGGAAAGATTGTTTCTGTTTTTAACAGTTACATTACCGTACCATAGGTCATGATTGTTAAAAGGTAGAAAACTCTCAATAAGAGATTTGCACACAAAGTTGAAAAAGTCTAGATGACATCAAATGATTTAAGCTTTCTCAGGATGTGTAATATATTTTGGTTTCCTTTTTACAGTATAATCAGCGTTCACGTCAAAACAAAGATTTTCATCAAAATGAGATCGAAAATACTAAATACTTACAATAACTTAAACACGTATGCTGCTAATTGTCATGAGAATAAAACTGCCACTTATTTCGTGGCCGACCACCAGTGTCTTTTCAACAATTATTTCTGAAAGCCTATATCTACTCCACTTCTATAAAACATTGAGGTGGCCATTTCCT
This sequence comes from Ptychodera flava, assembly GCA_001465055.1. NCBI lineage: Eukaryota > Metazoa > Hemichordata > Enteropneusta > Ptychoderidae > Ptychodera > Ptychodera flava. The sequence continues at coordinate 293 of LD367436.1, read as the reverse complement.
TCATGTTTAAAGTTTTGATATTACTGAACATTCACGTCTTCTACACATACAAACTTTTTCGGACATAGAATAAAAAATAGTTTTACAAACAAACTTAAAATGATGGACAATACACCAAAATTTACAACTTATGGGAAGCATGGTGAAGGGTATATGCCCCTATCATTTTCCTGTGAGAAAACGGTGACGCCCTGCAAAGCCGATCGATAGGATCTCTGTGTGACCACAAGTAGTAAAGAAAACGTGGTCAACTGGGATGAAGTAAGAATTTTACACCCCATTTTATTCATTTA
>LD367433.1:20631-32331 GCA_001465055.1 Ptychodera flava | reverse complement strand
AAACACTAAATAGTCCAGGATGGGAGCTACAGTGTCATTGACGCTATTTTTCAAAATCCTGCACCATTTTAAGTCTGTGTTGGACAACCACAACGTAGGTATCATTTGAAGCTGTGACATTGCTCTTACTTCTTACAAAATACCATACGCGTACCCATACAAATAACCTTGAAAACAGTATTCCTAATAGAGATGACGAACATCTACAAAATGATTCTCGGTACTTTAGAGAAATAGACAAACCGGGGATAGAAATGAATCATAAATGTCATGAATATTTTTTCACCCATTGGACTCGTTAGCCATGATCTTCCGCAGAACACGTCAAAATTCATAAGACAGAGGCTTAATAAGCGGCCTAAAATGCCGATCACTCTTGACGCATAATTTGCGACCTCGCGTGACCTGTACTTTATTCATGATGTAATCTGGTCGATGATTGGCTAAACAGTTGGAATACACTATCATAATGAGTCACCAGTTTTGGCAATGACCCAGACTGTATATTAAACCTGATGGCTAAAAATGTGTAGGAAAACTCAAACACCAAGGTTACAATTTGTCAAAAGGACAAACAACAGAAAAAGGAGGATTTAACGTTTTTACTGCAGCTTTTTATAATTTTAAGATGCTAAGTAGTGATCTGTCATCTCATAACATACATTGATTAGAACATATGCATTTATTCAATTACATTTTCTGAGCATTTCCCTCGGCATCACATGTATAACTGTGAACATTGATTTCCAGGCCAGGAGGTGTTATACACCCTTGAACTAATGACACAAAATCGTCATAACTGTTAAAGGGCAGATTATACATGTTAGTAAAAGCACACTTTTCTCATCAGCCTGGAAATTTCTCTACCATACTAACCATACACCTTAATTTACCTTTCTTCTTTTGATGAGGGTAAGATTATTATATTATGTACCTGTCAGCAATTTTATTCCTGTCTGTTATACCATTTGTCATAATCCTCCAGCAGGAAGTGTTGGAAGTACAAATTCAAACAGAGGGAGAGGAACAACCAGAATGACAGAAGAAGGATCCAGAGATACATCTCTAGAGCCACTCTCAAATTCTACAGAACTCAGAACTTCATCAGGAGTTTTGATCAAGTTAGTAAAAGGCAGCATTGCAAAACAGAAGGTTAGTAGTTGCAGAACCAATCATTAGGATCAGGTCACAATAATAACATATCTTTTATTATAAAGTTAACCTTTCACATGTATCTAAAGTTTTAAATTTAAGATTAATTTTGTCTTTGCAGTTGACTTATGTTTTGCTTTTCAATTTTTTTGTCTGTAGACTGACATCATAGTTAATACCACTCAGACGTCACTCTCACTGAATACAGGAGGTGTATCTGCAGCCATTGTCAAAGTTGCAGGGCCAGCATTGCAACAGCAAGTCAACGCCTACAAGAATGCAGGATGGCCTGTGAAGGAGGGTGTCCTGATTGAAACAAATGGTGCCAAACTGAAGTGCAAAAAGGTGTATCACGTGCTTTGCTGTCACTATGATGGCGGTCCAAATTCAGAGAGGGTTGGTTTTTTTCTTTATTCTCACAAAACAACAGAAATATGTTATAATTTGATTGTAAATTAATCTTGATCTAATCTTTCATTGTTGATCACTAAATGCTACTGATATCATTGGTGAAATAAAACCCATGTACAATGGAAATGTGACATGTAATTGTTAAGTTAATTGATCATTTAATGCTAAACCACTAAAACATGGTGGTAGACACAGACATCACTAGTCTAGGTTTAATATTTAAGTAGTTATGGCCATTTTTTGCTCACGTGTTGACACACGTGAGCATATGTCGCAGCGATGTCTGTCTGTCTGTGTGTCTGTCTGTCTGTCTGTCTGTCTGTCTGTCTGTGGGTCAGTCTGTCTGTGGGCTCAATATCTCAAAAACGGCTCATCAGATCAGAATCAAATCTGGTACATAGAGTCAGTTTGCAAATGGTAAGAACTGATTAGTTTTTGGTGGGTGTGGCTTGCTTAGTTTTTGCTCATTTGCATAATTAATGATTTTAGAAAAAAACGGATATACATTGAGAATGATTGCACGCAATTTGATGAGATTTGCTACAAATGTTGATCACATCAAGATATATCAGCTATGAAAGTTATTAAAGGGGTGATGCGAAAGATAATTACTAATTTGCATATTTAATGAAATTTCCTAATTAGGCGTATATATCTGAATTTACTTGATCAAAATTGACGAAACTTGGTATGCATATTGAGGATACCAAGATTTAACATTATTGAAAGTCATTAAGAATTTTTACTTCATCCAAATCCTAATTTGCATATTTAATGACCTTTTGAAAGTAAGGATATATATTTGAATTTACAAGACCAAAATTGATGAAACTTGCTATGTACATTATAGATACTATGATAGAACATTATTAAATGTCATTAAACATTTTTACTTCAGCCAATGCCTAATTTGTGTATTTAATGAACTTTCCTAATTAGGGATATATACTTGGATTTATTCGATCAAAGTTGGCATAACATGCTATGTATATTGATGATTATACCAGGTTATACCAATAATGAAAGTCATTTCGCACTTAAGTTTTCATGTCAGCTAATTAATAGTTTGCATATGTAATGAACTTTCAAAGTTTGGAATATATAGTATGAAGGACTTGACCAAAGGCAATTACACTTGCTATAGAAAGTGGTGATACAAAGAAATTAATTATTTGTATTTCAGCTAATTGCGTATTTGAATACTTAATGACCTATAGAGTTTAATCTGTGGTGAATATTGTTCATTATGTTGATCATAATACTTTCAATGAAGTTGCAAACATGTGTCAAAGGTTCAAATTTACACATAACTTTAACATACAATGAAACACATGAGCATTTACAGTTCATATCTGGTAAGTATATGGCGGCCATCTTGGACGCCATCTTGAAAATGACACGTTTCCAGTGGTTAGATTTTGGTAGACTTTTACTATGTTATTAAGCACAAATGACTGTATAAAAAAACGTTGAGAAACCTTTTATAGCAATTTTTTTAGGGTAAGGTCTTTTTTATTTCATAAATGCAGCCGACTACATAATTAGTATCATACTCAGTGTCAATGCTAATGCTTGCCACACTCGCAAAATGCGATAAAAACTTGAATGTGGCAAAAATTCTATTTAAACAATTTGCCATGCATTTCATGCATAGAAATTTCAGTTTCACCAACCAAAGCTACAAGTTTTGCCAATTGATCGAAGCAAGTAACATTTCCTGGTTGAAACCAAGGGAATCTGGAAGCAATGGCCGTCAGAGGGCATTAACCTAAATGACCACAGGGCCGCTGATGTGTGGCATGCATTATGTAAACTACACAGCAACTGTTGCATACGTATCAAATCACAAGTGACTGTGGTGCTGATGCATTGGATGTGTTCACGTTGTACATGTCCACGGAGGCGTCATGAACTTCAGGGATAGAAGTCCACAATGGATTTAAATCAGGACAAACCCCCAAGTTTAGCAAAGCAGATGGTGCTGGCAGCATTCTTTGGGTCAAGCAATTCCTCAACAGACGTAGTGCTAGTGGGAGAGTCTACTGCTGAGAAACAGAAAACACGCGTGGGTTGTGCTGATCACACACTGGGCTTACTTTGTTGTGTTAGCCCATACAGGACAGAGATAAGGGATGGCATGGGACCGCTATTCGATGTAAATGAAGAGCCTTGTGACGTCACAATGCTATTACCATGACCCCGCTGAGGGTGTGGCCTAAGCGTAGCAAATTGACCCCGATTGAAACCGCATATAAAAAATATCAACAAAACTAACACTCGTGAATACTTTTATGTTGCAATTCTGTTGCCAGTGTAACAATATTGCCCCCAGAAGCCAAATAGCTCAGCAGAATGGGTTGATTTCACCAGACCTTCAAGTTGAAGATCTTGGCATGATGTGGTAGCTCAGGTTTCAGTATCATACATGTATATGTGAAAGAATCTTAATCTTAAACCTTTTCTTTTTTGCTCAACTAGACTTTGCGAGATCTGATGCGCCAGTGTTTTCAAAGGGCAGATCAAGCTGGGATGCTTTCCATCTCATTCCCTGCTATTGGTACTGGTGGGCTTGGCTTTCCTAGTGATTTCACAGCTAAAGTTATGTATGAAGAAGCTAGAAAATTCAGTGCTAGTAGTCCCAACAGTTCTTTGAAGGAAATAAGATTTGTGATATATGAGAAAGATCATCAAACACACCAGGTAAAGTGAAGTTGATGCCTTTATTTACAACACAAATAAAGTGTGTGCCTTTATCTACAGCAAAGATAGTGGTCTGCTAGCTGCACTGCTGTTTTGGTAGTCAGCAGAATTACGGTGGTTTTTGTGCAGCAGAACTCAAACACATGGTACAGTTTTCTCTATCAGTATGACTTTCCAAACTTTGGGGAAACATGAAAGTTAACTTGGCATGCATAAACTTTTTCTTCCTTTATGTACACTTACCTTCTTCATACACAATGAGTTTAACCCATCTTTTTGATTCTGTGCCAAGTTGCAACAAGATTTTGGTGAATGTAGTAAATATTTAAACTATTTCCAAACCTCTTGAAGTATGTAAACCTATACATGAGAACCACTGCAATGAATGATGCTTATCTCTAGAAAACAATGGTGGACATGTGAAATTTTTCAGGGATACTATCCATACTTGTAAAATTCGGAATTAGATCATTTTTCTTCTCTTGTACTTTGTGTATTTAGGGATTGCCCAACTGTGTGCTTTAGGGACAGAAAGTGCTATTTGAAGATATATATTGAATTTAATCAGAGAACGACTTTGAAAAGAAGCAATTTGAAATTGAATAAAAATATCCTTACTCAACAGGCATTCAAAGATGTAATACAACAATTGACAAAAAGAAGACACAGTGGAAAGGTGACACCAAAAAAGAAATCAGACGGCTTTCAACAGCCACCACCTCAATCTGTACAAGCTTCTTATAGTTCACATTCAGGTGCAGGTAAGTTGTTGAAGCTAATGTGAATTTATTCTTAAACATTTGTTCAAAAATAAATGCTGAAGTACTTTGAATATACAAGTTCTAGTAAATTTTGAAGGATAATCTTCATGAAGTCTCTTGGGTTAACTTTCTAGCAAATTTACTTTATACTGTTAGTTTCATGTCTATTATTAGTTTCATGTAACATTATTAATAGTACTAGTAGAGAAGTCCCCTGTACTTGTCAATTTAAACATGTTGTACAATGAAACAAATTAATTGGAGAGTAACAAATTGAAGTCAACAAGTATTTAAAGTTTAACATAACATATTCAAGATTTGAATATGTATTTAATATAAATGTAGTCATTCACATCTTTGTATTTAGTGAATGATCTAATCTGAAGCAAGCCATCAATGTTTCAAAGTATATGTCAATTTACTCTGTTTAAATGAAAATTGTAATAGGAGACATTAACAGGGAGACCTTGAAGGACTTACATGTTAGAAATACACACTGCATCCATAACAGTAGTTTTTAAAGGCCAGGGACTTGATCCCAGGATCAAGTTTGTTCTAGTCTATGAGAGGATTATGGAGTGTCATATCCTTTTGTTTTCCATTGAAATTGTAAGACAATCTGACGCCAACACAGGCTTTTAAGATTAATTTTTCTGGAATTAAGCTGAACGTTGTATTCCAAAGCAAATGTTTTTATTCCCCATGGACATTGTACGTGACCTAAATGTCTTGGTAAATTTTTAAACATCATATATTTTGTTCACATTAGTAGTGTTTTGACGTCTTCATCTAAGTTGACATTACAAATGATTGATGCAAAACCTTATTGTGCATGCCATCGAATTAGTATGAAGGTACTTGAGTTAATTCCATTATTTTTAGTCTCAAATGTTCAAAGTTTTGAAAAGACATCCCTATTAAAGAGGAAGTTTATCTGAAAATGTTCTGTTGATTAAAGAATAATATTATGAAGGAAAGTGTTTTAATAAAGTGGAAAAAGATTATTGTACTCTGGTACTTGACAGCTTGAGTTTTGATCAAAGTGTGCTGTTCAGATCCGGGTTTATCCTTTACCAGAGTCTATGTCCAGATAAGGTTGACGGTCTTGAAACTCTAATCAATCAGTGTGAAAGTAATCTCCCTTTAATGTCAGAACATTAAAATCAATAAAATAAGTGCCATATTTGATGTGTGAATATTCCTTTCATAATGAAAGCAAAGTCAGATGAAAATCTCAAAGATTTGAAAGCCATCAACCACTACTGCACAGGTTTGACTATTGTGTCTACCGGTACCTACCGGTAGCTTTGTACTTCGTTGCCAAGTCAGGGTGCACGTGTGTATTCAGCTAGTTCCTCATTAGATGTTCTTTAGACTTGCTTATATTTGACCAATTGTGGTATTTGTAAAATTTTGTAAATGTCTGACATTTGACCACTAAATTTGCAACATGATAATTATTTCAGAGAGAATGATTTACATGATGGTATTTTGGCATCCTATCTGTTTGCTGTGGTCTTGTTCTCTGAACTAGGCTTACTATCACACTTTAGGACTCAAACTGTCGGTCAAATCATTGTCATTTGAGTCGGAATTGATTCACTGCTATCATACTCAGACTCATAGATATAGCCAATGATACGATCTCTGTTCAATGAATTCACCATGTTATGCGAGGGGAGGAAAACTTATACAGGGTTCAAGTACAGCCGCAAACTCAACAGCGAGCTCTTGTTGAAATTTGACCAAGTTGCAGACAGCCTTACACAAAACTATTTGTCCACCAAAGAATGAATGTCCCTGGGACATTCTTGATTTGGGTTTATAGGGTTAGGATTTAGGGCTAGGGGTTCATCCTGGAACTTTAACCTCAACCGTAACCGCTGACCCTAAGCCATAGTCCTAGTCCAAATCAATGTGCCAGGGACATATGATCCTAGAACATTCTTCAGTGGACGAAATAGTCTCGTGTCTTACAAACCCTTGCGCTGGGCTTCTAAGTCACTTCTACCTATCACTGTCAGTCTCCCACAATAACACCCTGCTGCCGCTCAACCAGCAAATGAAAGTAAATCAAAGAAATGAATTTCACATCAATTTTTTATGCAGATTCTATTTTTCCACAAAGATTTTTTGACTAAGAATATATTTTTGAAGCCATTACTTCCAAGTTAATTGATTAAGTTTACTTGCCTGTTAAGGACCCCTCCATTTAGCATTTTTAGCTCTCATTTGGTATACCAGAGTGAGGTCATCTTATAAGCTGAAGTCGGTGGCGTCTGTATGTATGTATGTATGTGTATATACCGGTATGTATGGTACATACAGTATGTCCGTCAACATCAAAAACACGCAAACCACTGCAAGTTTCAGCTTGGTATTTGGTGTGTGGATGCATCCTGGGCTATAGATGGGATTTTGTTCAAATGAAGTTAGCATTGCCAAAATTATGCAAATGAGCTCACAAAATGTGAAAATGGTCAAAAATTAATGACTCAAGAACCACTGTTTTGATTGCTTTGAAAATTAGTGGGCAAGTACCTTAGATGGACCTTATACAGTTTAATGTATATTGTGAAGATATCTTGAATTTTGTATTTTTGCGGAATATTTTGGTTATTTTTGTCATTTTAGGAAAAATAATTCTTCTCTGAAACCGCAGGCCCAATTGCTCTCAAATTTAGGTTGGATATTTGCAAGGATGTAACCCTTCTAATTTGTTGAAATTACAACAGAATTGGCAAAATTACCGTTTTGGGGCATTTTTTTGTCATTTTTGGTCAAAAAAATCGTAAAAAATATTTTTTTCTTTCAAACTGTTGGACAGACAGCTTTTATATTTGGTGTACAGTTGCCCAGGAATGACAATAGTTGGATGTGTGGAAATTGTCCAGAAATATGCAAATTTGTACTTTTAGACAATTTTGTCATTTTTGGTCAAGAAAACACATTTTTAAAACAGTTTTGTCATTTTCGGTCAAGAAAACTTGTTCTCAAAAACTTTGTTGCCTGATAGCTTTGTAATTTGGTATAAAAGTCCTGAAGGATGTTATCTTCTGCTCAAAGTGTTGGGAAAACCCAAATTTGTATAATTTAAGTAATTTTCTCAGTCTTTGACCTTAAATGACCTATACCAACCCAGGATATGTTGTGAGACGGTGGGTAAGGCCACGAACATAATTTTGTCATAATTGGTATCAATTCGTAGTGAAATTTGATCCAGAAAACTAAGCTCAGGTTAATTTTTTTCATTTTGGACCAATGTTTACGACATTTCCATGCAAGACACACATGAACTGAAAAGAAATTTCAATCCAGGATAATTCGGGATGTCATAATCCCCCCCCCCCCCCCCAACAGTGAAAGGAATTTCACCATCTGAAACTAACTTCAATGCTGTTTACATTTGAATGACAACACTGATAGCATTTTAAAAATCCCCAAGGTTGTAAATAAATCACCTACTTTACATTTCCCGACTCTCCCACCTTTTCTTTTTGTCAAGCCTTCTCTCGCTGATTTTTTTTTATTCACATTTGCTAATGTATGTAGGATCTGCTTGTCCCATTGTTACAGAAGTTGATATGCATGTTTCTAAAGTTAACCTCCAGTACCTATGTTGCAGACCTTATTTGCTCTTGTCATTCTTGTTTTTATGGTTGTACTGTGTAGGAATCATTGTCGTAATATCAATGTAGAATTTTGCTGCACTGAACAGATAGAAATAACATTCACCGTTGACCTTTGGTACCAATACTACTTGTATGTACCAATTCTGATCAAATGTGAGCAACACCGTATCATTGGCGGTATTTTTCCACTTGTGAGGATGTCCATGGTATTTACTGGTTTCATTGTATGTTTAATGTTGATATAGGTGGGAATGAAATTGAAGATTCCCCCTATAAAAACCTGCAACAAACACCTAAGGGGAGTCAGATGATGATTGGAAACATTATTGTACAAGTAGAGGCAGGCGATATCACCCAGGAAAGGACAGATGCAATTGTTAACAGCACTAATGGAAGTCTTGATCTTAGCCAGGGTAAGTAAGTCACAGCGAACTCATTCTTGTTGGAAATTGTTTGAAAATAATGTATTCAATCTTATACATTTGCCATTGATAATGACAGAATTTTTCACACGCTAAAAGTACCATAAAGAAAGTTTATTCCATACCATCAATGATTACCAGATGTCCCATAGCACACTGAGCTTCATGGAGATGCCTCAAGTTATGCGCTGTCACTTTTGATGGTTTCAAATGACCCATTGGATGATTGCCATTTGTCTCATGTTCCTTGTGCAATTTTACAAGATGAATTTCTTTGATTGCATTCAATACTGGCATTTGAAATTGGAAAAAACCCTCATGACCTAGTATGAAAACAGCCGAGACACAGCCTGTTTGATGCCTCTGCAATCGACGGCAATCCAACTCGATCGGGCAATATTTAGCGTTTATATGTCACTACAGGAGCACAAATTTGGCTTATTTTTTTACTGAACAACATTTCACGATGGATGTAAGAGAATAACATGTAATTTCGAACATAAAAAAAGGTTAAAAGTTACAAATACTGGGGCTTTAAAGATACTATGATACGACGTTTCTTAAAGTCAATAAGCATTTTTACTTCATCCAGCTCCTAATTTGCATATTTAATGAATTTTTGAAATTAGGGATATATATTTGAATTTACATGACAAAAATTGATGAAACTTGCCATGTACATTAAAGATACTATTATGTAGTCTAACATTATTGCAAGGCATTAGCATGCCTCTGTCATGAAAGTTACATAGAGAGGGAATTACAAAATACCTGAAGTACTGGGACTCTAAGGTCTGCTGCTGTCACTGCCAAAGACAGTGTTACCATCTATGCAGTATTTTCATATTTTTCTCAAGGTGAGGCGCAAAGTAAGGTAAAAATGAATAGTATTGGGATCAGACAAAATTCCAATTTCAATTCAACATTGTCCTTGGATAGCTGTATATTTATATGGGGCACTGAAAAACAAGCTCTCATTACCAACATCCGGAGCGTTGGATCCGCTAATATAAAGGGGTGCCAAATTTAAATTGTGGAGGAAAACCTTTATACTCCATCAAAGGAGATAAATAGTTTTGTTAAGTCCTGATTTTCATCAAATTTATGGAAAAGTTATTACTGTCAATTATAAAGGACTTGACAGGAAGACTAGTACAACTAATTGAGATACAACAAAATTGTGCAATATCAGTGCCATTTTTGTCATCTTTCCTAGAGGGTTAGCATAAATTGTTGTGAATGAGAACAAACAGATATTTGCTATCATGGAAGTATTTCACTGTTTTTAAATTTTTTAAAACCTTTCCAACATTTACAGGTGGTGTATCCAAAGCAATTTTAGCTGCAGGAGGACGGGACATAGTGAAAGAATGCAACAGCTTAGGTAAGCTGGAGTTGTGCATTTGTGTAAACTGTCAGTTTGTGGTGTAATTCAATTATAAAGTCACTTTGTTCGGTCAAACTTTGCTGAGAATAATTTGAAGTATCACAGGTGGCTTCAGGCTGACATGTCAAAGCCATTTATGAATATATGAAGTGTTGGTATAACAGATAAAATCCGAAACATACCTACTATAGTGTGTAATAATATCAATAAGAATATTAAGAGCATTTTTAGCTCCAATGTCAGCAAAACAGAGCTTATCAAATAGGGCAGGTATACAATAGGTCCAATTAATCTGCACCAGGGGTTTGCCAGCAAAAGGGTGGCACAGCTGCTTGGTGCAAACCCCTGGCGCAGAGTGCCTTTTCTTGACTATGTACCTGGCACAAACCTGGTGCAGAGTATAATAATTGGACTTCTTACATAGGTCAAGTGAGGTGGTTGTTTGTCATCGTTTCATCTGTCTTTCCTCATCTGTCAACTGTTTTCATTCAAAGCTTCATAAAAACAGCCCATCTAATTACTTGTATATTCAGTTTTCAGGTGCCCAGATATATGAAATCTGTTAGACTTCAGATTTTTGTCCAAACTTTCATGAAATACACAAAACTGTAGTTTTAAGGCCATTTCCCCCAATAAGAAAACTCCCATATTTGGTACATATGTTTGGAGGGATTACATAATTGAGATTATTTCAAATTATGATAAATCTGCAATTTATAATTTTGAAGGATTTTTTGCTTTTTTGGTCACTGTCAAAAGTTTTTGAAAACCTTCGTCCAAAAGCACTCAAATTCAGTTTGTAAGTTTCAAGGATGATGGCAGTCGGTTATGTTACAATGATGATGAAATTTGCATTTAATATTTTCTAAATATGTTTTTGTATGTTTTCTGAATTATTACAAACTACCCACACATTTAGTGTGACTTTGCCCTAAAACGATATTCAATACTTACCCCGTTACTACCAACATTCCGTTAAAAATACTGACCACTATGATACTGAGTTTGTTTTGACAGAGTTCATATTGATGTCAGTAGATTGTGATAAAAAATGGAAGCCCTATGTCATTGAATTGATGCTGTTTTTATTATTGTTATTATTAAAGAACTATTATTATTATTATTATTATTATTGTACTTGGGCCTCAGCCCAAGTACATTTGTTTTCATTCCATGGGAAAAAACTCTGTAAGGTATAACCATTCCTGGCTGAGACCAGGGAGGGCAAAATGTCT
>LD367433.1:8227-19414 GCA_001465055.1 Ptychodera flava | reverse complement strand
GATTAGATTTTGGTTGGTGTGGCTTGCATATTAATGAAGTTATGCAATATCGTTTTTTTCCATACAATGGTTTCCCTATGGAGACGGTAATGACAGTGTAGACATATATCAAGAAATGCCGCACAAAATTTCATGAAACTTTTTACAGATGACAATCTCAGAACATTATGATGATACTGTGAGTGTCATGTCAATTGCCTTCTCATTTGCATATTTAATGAACTTTTGTTATTAGTGAGATAACTCTGAAATTCCTGCACCAAACTTGATGATACTTGCAACAAATATTGATCTGATATATATCTAAAGATACTTAGAAGCATTAGACAGTGTCAAGTTAATAAATAGGTCATTTGCATATTTTATGAAGTTTTGTAATTAGTCATATAACTTCGATATAACTTCACCAAATGTAATGAAATCTGCTGCAGATACTGATCCGACTGATATCTAACTGTAGTGTAAAGCATTCAGTAGTGTGAAGTTAATTAAGGGTTCATTTGCATATTTAATGAACTTTGTAATTAGGTTTATAACTCTGAAGTTACGGCACCTAAGTCTTTGAAATTGGGTACAGATATTGTTTTGATAAATATCTAATTGTACTGAGAAGCATTTGGCAGTGTCAAGTTAACGAATAGGTCATTTGCATATCTTATGAAGTTTTGTAATTAGTGGTATAACTCCAAAATAACTGCACCAAATGTTATGAAATCTGCTGCAGATACTGATCCGACAGATATCTAATTGTTGTGTAGAGCATTTACTTGTGTGAAGTTAATTAAGAGTTTATTTGCATATTTAATGAACTTTGTAATTAGTGATATGACTCCAAAATTACAGCGTTAAATTTGATGAAACTTGCTACAGATGTTGATCTGATAGATATCGAATTGTACTGAGAAGCATTGAACAGTGTCAAGTTAATAATTAGCTCATTTGCATATTTCATGAAGTTTTATAAGTAGTCATATAACTCCAAAATAACTGCATCAAATGTGATGAAAACTGCTGCATATACTGATCTGACAGATATCTAACTGTGTTGTAAAGCATTTAGTAGTGTAAAGTTAATTAAGGGTTCATTTGCATATTTAATAAACTTTGTAATTAGGTATATAACGCTGAAATCACGGCACCAAAATTTTGTGAAACGTGCTACAGATATTGATTGGATAAATATTTAATTGTGCTATGAATCATTGAACAGTGTCAAGTTAATATAGGAATTATTTGCATATTTAATGAACTTTGTAATTAGTGACATTACTTTAAAATTACTGCATTAAATTAAATAAAACGTGCTACAAATGTTGATCTGATGGATATCTAATTGTCCAATGAAGCATTAAGCAGTGTCAAGTTAATCAACAGCTCATTTGCATATTAAATAAAGTTTTGTAATTAGTGATTAAAATCTGAGAGTACTGTGCGATGTTGAAAAAAACCTGCTTCATTTAGTGATGACATATATCTTATTGTTTTGTGAAGCGTACTACTATTAATGAACCTGTTGTAAAACACGTGAGCATATTCAGTTCATATCTGGTATTTAACTGTCCCTTTTTGCATCTCATGACATTCCGTTTCTTCTTATACATTTTTCTTCTCGCTATAGTCAGTCACATATTTTTCAGCTTTATAACATCAAACTTGTGTACCCTTTTCCAATCTTCCATTGCATCTCAGTGCTTTTATTTTTCAGTTGGTGACAAGTCTCCCAGGTGTAAAAATATGTAGGCTTCCACAAATGTTTGTAGTCATTATGGTACTCTTCAAAGAATATTGCTTTGAGCCAGCCACTGGTTACCAAAGAGAGTCATTTGTCCTGCTATATGGGGCATTTTTTCGACATTTCAATTGAGAATTATGCGTCTTGTTAAGACTACAGTAGTCAGTGCTGTTTCAACAACACCGTGAGAGTGAAATGACCAGGTGTGGCTAGAGCAAGCAGATGCTTGTAGTGTATTTAAAAAAGATACTTTTTATCTTTATAATTTGATGAATGAAAGGTTAAGGATACTATGTTAATGTGTTATGGACACGAACGAGTTGGAAACAGTTACTGTAAAATTTGTCGGCACGATTGTGCAGTTTTTGTTCACTTTTTACGCACAAAAAACTTGTGATCACAAAATAAAAGTGCGAAAGTGAAGTTCACTAATTGAATGGAGGTCAAACCCCCTCCCCCAGAAAACGAACGAATTTGGCTTTTTGAACTTATGCGACAATCGAAGAAGGTCTCTGAAGCTATGAAAAAATCCACTTTCCTATAAAACTTAATTTGTGTTCACACATTAGTTAATTAGAACATTGCTTGAACTTAGATATGAGACATTTCTTAATGTGCATCAGATAGACATGGTGTACATGCATTTACTGTCCCTCCCTCACAAAAACAACCAACCTTTCCTGAATCAAACGATCAGTGTAAGTAATATAACTGCTGAACTGTGAAATTCATGGTACAAACCAGCAGGAATTCTTCCTAAATGAAAAAATAATCACCACATACAGTGGAATTGCGTTAGCAAAAATCAGGCATTTCAATGCAGTATTTAACAATTTACGCAAATGCTGCTTGTAGCATATCCGCATATGTACTGTTATGTATTTTAGGGGCCCTTGGAAAAGACCCATCAACAGTGGCCGAGCAAACTCTGAAAGCGATTGATGACTTTTACCAACAACGCAACACCCAGTGTCTCAAGCTTATCCGAGTGGTACTCTTTCAACGACCAATGGTACAAACATTCCACCAGGCCATGGTCAGTTTACTTGGAAAACCAGCAACAGACAGAAGAGGATACGTGCAAAAAGCTCGTGGTAATACATGTTGTATCATGTTTTATAAATCAGACTTATTCTGCACAGTTAATAATTAAAGGATCTGCCCAAAAGTTTTGTAGCAAATATAGTGAAGCATAAAACATAGGTCCAATGAGAGTAGGATGTTCCTGTCACTGTGCCCGTTTAGCCAATTTGACACGTCGTGATGCAGGGCAAACCTGCCTGACGCAATTGAAATTACAAGTAATCTGACGCGTCAGACGCAGCTGTAAAAAGCCTGCCAATGGCTAGAAAAGTTCAGCAGATTCATAATTTACACAGATAACATGTTTCCCTGTAGGTTTTGGTCAAAAAAACATTTGAAAACATCATTTCTGTAAGTCTCCGCATTGATACTATGCACTGATAGTAAACATATCTTGCTGATAGATCGATTGGCAAGGAGGCAGCCATTGTTGTTTTCATTGTCTTCTCATTCACTCACGCGGGAGTATCAGGAATCGAGAAAGACATACAGCCATAGAGGGCGCTATACTTCTAACTGCTGACTTTTTAGTTATAACCTGTTCATGTATACGGTGACATACAGCATGTCAACTTTTCTTCAATTTGACTCAAAAATATTGTTTTCACCTGCCCTTAGAGGGCACACTGTTTCCTGTAAATATGGACTTTAAATGTATGAGACCAGTGACTGCACAAAAGCAGATAATGCAGTTGTAGTCTCCTATCTATCTGTCAATCGGGTCATGAAGGTTTACATATTTGCATGTGCGCAAGTTTGATTTGTCAGTTTTTTACAGTTGAATGTAATTCTTATCAGACTTTGTCTGTAGATTGTAGATATACAGGGTGTAATGAAATAAACAAAATGCAATAACTTTTAGAAAAAATTTAATCTTCAATGAAAAGAACAAAAGTGCACATCATACAGAAACAATATTCAAGGGAATTTTTGTATCAAATTCATTTTTATGACTTACAGCTAAAATCTTAGAAAAGGGTTGGTGCGTATTGTGCAGTGCCTTGTTATATTACAATACCTTCATTTTCAATTTAATGAGCAGATTTAGTTGGTGGTCTTGCCAGCTCATTGAAGTCTCTTGTGACGGCAAGCCCAGGTGATCCTGTGAGAAAACGGAATACACTGTTATTGTACATCTTTGCTGACAAAAGGAAAGATATTGATGGAGCTGTGGAGAAATTGGAGTCATTCATGGATACTGAATTTATAGATATGGTAAGTTTAATTCTGATAGTCATGTGCATGGTCTTAATACTGTAGTAAAATGTGGTACAAATGCTGTCTTTTGTTATGATTTTAATATGACTTTCAGTTTTGATAATATATATATATATATATATATATATATATATATATATATATATATATTTTCCCAATGTACACAACGAGTCTGTTGCTATAAATTTGCATATAATTAAAACAACGTTCATTAAGACACTTTGCGTAAATGAATATGTTTATCAAGGACAATGAGTATTAGATTGTTTCCATGTCAAGGCTTATCTCAATGTGATCCAAAGATGTGAAGAGATGGTATCATCTCTGTTGCCACCAGCCCTATTCCATTTGTTATGAAAAATCACACCTTTATATCCTGGCATTATATAAACATGACTTTCAAGTTTCTGCAAATACTAAACATACCATAAGTTGTTAATGATGCAGAGATGTTACCTCTTGACAAGTTTAACAGCCTTGGAGCAAGAATAACCCTATGAAAAAAGAATCCATTGTTGAATGCTGGTCAGACAATACCTCTTTTCACATGTTTATTTTGCAACTCAGATTTTGGGGAAAATCCTCCAAGAACATTTGGTTTAAATTTTACACAAAAGAGAAATCAAAACTATTAACAATTAATTACCCTTAATACCTGCTATAATGTTATAGTAGAAATATTTTCGAGTCCAGCTTTTCAATTTATACCATTACTAAAAGGAGTATTTGTAACATGATTACTACATGTGTGAAAGAGACTGTTTCCTATCCAAAACCTTGAAGAGCCTCTGCCAGTAGTTGTAACTTTTGGCCACTTTTCCCCAACATTTTTTAGTCTTTGTTGAGTGCATACACGTTGAAACACCCAGTATTTAGCCTGTCAACTGAATAGTATACCTTTGCATTCTAGTCCAGAATTCACATGTCAAAATTAAGAATGCAATCTACATTTGTACAGGCTGAATATTTCAAGGTGCTTTGGGGAATTGCACTAAAAAACAGAGTTGATACTAAAAACAAAACTGATGAAAACATCCTTAAAGTTACAACTACTGGCCCATTAATTAGAGTAATGGCCTGCAGTATTTCCTAAGACTTACAGGTTCCAAAATGAAAATTGTCTTTATATTCTCAACTTACAGAATGTTTCCAAGGAAAATGTTGGCAAAATTAGTGACGAAGAACTCTATCAAGTCAAGATTACAGCAGAGCGTCTTGAGGTTAGATTATAGTTTGCATTCTGTAGCTGACATTACATTTGTACTGAGAAATAGAACAATCATGGAAAATCTTTATCCTGGATATCTTTTAATGACAGATTTGAGTTGATTAGGTGTAGATATACATGTAGGTAGAGTTTGATTTCGATGGACATATCAGTAGCATATAATAAACACCTATTACCCTGTCATGAGAGCTACAGTACTTGTTTATTACCCCGAGGGGCCATGGCTTACAAGAACACATTGCTATTCCCTGAGACCATATAGGCTGGGGGATATAGTGATGTGTTTCTGGTAATGCAAGGCCACACAAGGGGAAAATGAATGGGCGCTATAGCCCTACCAAAGACCAGGTTATACTGGTTAGGTGTACATAACACATCACATGCTCATATGTTATTGTTTTAAATGTGCTTTGATGCAGAGTCACGGAGACAATACATTAACTAAGCAGAGAAGTTTACTGGGCAATTCTTCATAGCGGAAACAGTATAACTGCCAATTTCTTAACAAAAAGAAGCAAAAATATCCATACCATACTGTATATTGTCCTTGGTTTACACATTAATATTGTGTACGATGTCATTGAGCTTTTCAAGTTCCTACGCTGTTGAAATAGAACACCTCACTGTTTTAGTCAGAGACTCGTTGCTCATCCTGGGTGCTTATCACACTCTAATTACACCTGCCATCGTTTCAAAGTTGCAGATGACACTAACTGATGGTTGTGTGACGGACACTGTTTCAGAAACTATTTCCCTAGGGAAATAGTGCTCGGAAAAAATACCCTCTGATGTCACTTTTTTCAAACCATTAGGGACTAGCTGTATCTATTTTTTCATCACATGATGTTTTCTGACGCATTGCGATACGGAATGAGCATGCAGTGTATTTGAGTATAGAATAGTGTCAGTATAAGACTGGCCCCCATTGCTTGGCTTTTCTTGGCAGCAGTTACTGGTCGGCCTAGCTATTGGTGTAACTTTGCAAATAAGGTTACAAGCAGTCTGGCTGTTTATTAGTCCCCGCCCAAATGAAGTCGGGCGGGAACTTATAGATTGAGTGGCATGCATCCGTGTGTCCACTGAGATATCTCAAACCTGCATGGATTGATTGCTTTCAAACTTGGTACACGGGTAATACAATAAGGCAGACATATGCATGCCAATTTGTTTTAGTATATGATCCAATGTGGCCGCCAGGCAGCCATTTTGTTTCATATCTGTGGGCATTATGCAAATTTAAAATAAAACTGTCAGATTTCTTTCAAACTTAGCAGATTGACAAAACACTATGGCTCAAACGTGCACATGAAATACTTTGTTGATACAATCAAATATCTGGCTGCCATTCAGATCTAATTCTTGCATGTCCAGAGCTGTAACTCAAACATTCCTGCACTAATTTCTTTCAATCTATACACTAAGGTAATACTCTGGTATACATATTATGCATGTTGATTTTTGTTGTGATAGAACTTAACAATTTCTCATTATTCGAAATCGAAAAAAAAAATGTCAATCCGACTAGATCAAAACAATTTTCTGAATCCCATTCCATACATGAATCAAAATCAGTGGCAATGCACAATAGGATGCAGAGGTAAAGTGAGAGGCACATTCGCACCTGAAAATTAAAATCATATTTGGCAAATTTCACTTTTTAGACATCACTCCCCACAGTGTTAAAGGCAAACTGATAGGTAAAAAGTCTGTTGTGGTTTGACAGGTTGCAGTTAGAATGTCGCCATTTTGAAACCAGTGATTTCATCTTGCACTAAGCATGTCTCGTGGGATTAACCCTAAAAGTTTTGCATTTCGAAACGCTGATATATGGATAGTGGCAATTTTTCTAAAATCATTTCATAAAATAAAATAAAAGTAATGATTTTGATAATATTAGTTAAAATTTCTGAGAAAAAAACTCAGTAAAAATGCGATCAAGCGAACACTTTAGTTGAGGTCAATGAGAGGTTGTGACATCACTCTACAGCACCGTACTCAACCCGGAAGTTCAAACATCGATAAGCACCCCAAAAGTCGATGTTGTAAGTGTCACCCAGCTTCAGAAAAAATGGCAAAAAAGGCTAGATTTTCTTCTTTCAAAGCTAAATTGGCTGATTTAGGATGCAAATCAACAAGTCTGATTGCCACTTTCTCTCCTTCACAATATCAAAGGTTATTGAGATCCCAAACTTGTTTATTTACATATCCAACTCCTGACAATCACATTCAGTGTTTTCTATGCTGGTTCATTTACCAACCAGTTCGAATAACTTTCATGTTTGTCAGCAAAATTCATTTCTGTACAAATAATGTATGACAATGAATGCATAATACTATTGAAATAACATCGCACGGTCCATTGTCAGGTTTTAGTTAGTGTAGGCCATTTCAGATTGTTCCAAATTAATTTAGATATATATTCTTCGTAATTAGTTTACAGTTTGTGTTTTTGTTGATTTGATGGTGTTCTCAGAATAAATGGATTCTGTTAATTTATTGATGTTAATGAAATGATTATATTTCTGTTGACAACATTCAGAATTAATTATCTTTTTCATTTTATGATTTATAAGGGATCAAGTAAAACCATATTCTGATTTATAAGGGATCAAGTAAAACCATATTCAGCATAATGTATCTACTGATATTTCCTTGTGTACCATAAATATATGTTCTTGATCTCAACTGTAATTTACATGCAAAACAAGCCAGGGCTTTTGTGAGGAAATGACACACCTATTCCAGTATGTTGAACGAAATCCAATTGCTTATACTTTGCCATGTTTCTTATGATTTACAACTACATGATATGCATGTTTATTACATGGGGGGGGAGGGGGTGTGCCAAGAAAGGCTTTCTTTGATATATGAATGTATTTTTTGTGGGGAGAGAGAGGGACATAGATTTGTTTGTAATTATGGATATATGTCTAGTCATAATACATACAAAATTACAAAGTATTACATGTATATATATCACTACAAAGTAACGTTTTACTTGTAGTTTATTGCTAAACTTTTTTGTGGTTCTTGGCTAAAGTAATGGATGAGAATAATCTGTTCCTGTAGGTTAAAGTTGATAAGATTCCAACTGGCAGTGTCACCCATCTCCGTTTGCAAGGAAGGGTTCAAACAGTTTTTAAGGTGCAAGAGGAAATCAATAAAATCCTGGATCGTATTGCTGAGGAAGAAAGACGGAAAAACGAAGCCAGATTATTAGCTAAAAATGTCAAATGGATGTATCTCAGTGATGGAGAGCAGTTTGACGAGTATGATGATGAAATTATCGGCATTATTGAGCAAGCCAGAGTGGAGAACAGGAGAGATGTTGAATTTGAGATTCAAGATGGAAAGTATCGCATTGACTTCAGGACAATGAAAGAGATAGACTTGGATGACATGTCAACAGTGCCTGTCAGGAGAGAACTCAGAGAAGGTTTGCTGTTTGATTATCTTGATTGAATTCAATTTTCACCATGAATTTTTGAGAAATTCCATGGCAAGCAAAGTTCATAGCATTTGATCTCAAACTCTCCCCATGCCATTAAAAAAGGGGTTAAAGTGCAAAAATCTGACAATGAAATTATGTCCTGAAGAAAAGAATGATAAATTGCTGGAAACAGTTGTTTGAAAACTTATGACAGGTTTTTGAACAAGAAAAATTTCAAAACCATTTCTGTACAGAGTTTGAGTATCATCTGCATACAGGCTTTCCATGGTGGGAATGTAGCATAGACTATTTAATTGCAACTATGTGCACAAGAATCTAAATAGAGCTAAGGTATCTTCCCCTTTAGACTCAATTAATCATGATTGTCATGAAAGTGTTTATATGTCTATGACCCTGACATGAAGAAGAATCAATATTTTACAATGATCTACATGTATGTGTATATTACATGACATAGTTCTACAAGTAATTATGTCATTTTGTCAATTTGCCAAAGCCATGGCAGACTGAACCTTTCCTTTCATCAATGGTTTGGTCCGACACCATAATTTTAAATAGTTATACATCACAAGGTCTAAGACATACCAACACTTTTCATTAGGAGGAGAGTGTTGAAGATTAGTGTTTTAGGGCCTTAATTTGTTTTGAGTCTTTCAAGTAACCTTGAGTGTATTGCATTTTTGTAAGTTCTCTCTACTATGCCGATGGTGATACCATCACGACGCTTCACAAATTAACTCTAAGTAGCTTAGAGGATTTTTCCATATCTCAGTAATTATGTATAAAGAGGTCTGTGTATAAAATAGAATTCTTCATTGTTTCAGCTGGGGTTCCTCTTCCTTCCAACTGGGTAGACATGACTCAACATGGAAACTTCAGAAAAGAAACTTTGGATCCAAAGACGACTGAATATCAAGGAGTAGAACAAGCATTTAAACAAACACTTCAACCAGGATACAATTTGACAAAAATTGTACGGGTGAGTATCGTCCAATTTTGAAAGTTTCACAAGAATTCTGGCCAGATTTTCAGCAGTAACGTAGCTTATACAATTTTATGATTTTGTTAAAAAATGAAATTTGTACATCTGTTTACATGTCAGCAGGTGTTACAGATTAAATGATGAATTGATCATCTAAGTTATGAACCAGCACTACTTTTTGAAAACTGTTGATGTTGTACTGTTCATAATTGCAAGAAAAGTTTTCCTCTTCTTTGTAATTATGCAAGACCATACACCATCTGAAATAATGTTTGCTTCCTAATCACCCCAAAAAGTATTTATCACAAGTTCTGCACAGTGATCTAAATTCTTAAATTTGTGAGTTACCTTTCATAGAATTGCTTTGTTACCGTCCACAGATTGAACGCTTGCAAAACATTCAACAGTATCGACAGTATGTCATCCTAAAACAAACATTAGATGCCAAGAATCGTAAAGGAACAAAGAATGAAAAAACATTGTACCATGGAACAAGCGCTGACTCTGTCGATAAAATAAGTAAGAAAGGCTTTAACAGAAGTTTTGCTGGAAAAAATGGTAAGTTGATATATGATGATGGCTTGCTGCAGTACTACATTACTGCCATGCCACTTGCTCACTCAGGATACCACCATCTAACATGCTCTCTGAAAGTCTATCTGCTGAAATGTAAATGTTATTCAGTAATACTTTGCCAATAAAACTCTATCTTTCCCATCCTTTTTTATTCTGAACTACTTTACCAGCCGTGTCATATTCTTAATTGCTGTACTAAGCCTTCTCTAGCCTCTCCACGCTCTCCTCTAGCTCTGCTCTAGCGCTTGAATAGTCTTAAGTGCATGTAATTGACTGCATTTCAAAGTACATGCCCCTCTTTCACGTGGTTCAGTCTAGCATAGCTCACTTCTAGCAAAAATTTTAATTTATGCAAGCACAGGTAGTGTGCTTGAAAGGGGCCAGTAGCTGTAACGCAAACTCTCTTGCACAAATCTGTTCTGCCATGCAAAATCTTCATAATTATTGGTATTGCTGTCCTTTTGCAACTTTGTGGTTAATATATTTAGCAAAAAGCATATTTGTAACTTTTTGTGTATACCCATTGACGACATATGTTTCTTTAAGATAAATGCAAACATAGATTCACACAAGTTTTTATTCCTATCAAATATGACAAATAATCATACTTAGTCTTGCTTTGATTCGTCTGTTACAGCCACACTGTATGGTGCAGGCACTTACTTTGCTGTCAATTCCGAACTGTCTGCCCGTAGCATCTACTCTCCTCCAGATGCCAATGGTTACAAATACATCTACCAAGCCAAGGTGTTAACAGGGGAATATACTGTCGGATCACAGAACATGCTAGTGCCACCATCCAAGAACCCAAATGACCCTACAGACTGCTATGATAGCGTGGTTGATAACATGCAGAATCCAGAAATCTTTGTCGTGTTTAATGATGCTGTGGCCTTCCCAGAATACTTGATTGTATT